>DWFO01005629.1:0-10398 GCA_018246595.1 Mimoniades nurscia nurscia
GGGAGGTCCCGGGTTCGATTCCCGGGTCGAACACTACAACATTTTCTAATTTAGATTTTCTATTAGTGGTTCGGAGTCTGGATATGTGCCCGGTGTATGGCAATAGGCTCACCACCTATTCCATAGTGGAACGTAAACGTAACCGGTGAAACATGGGAGTGTTCATTCCTCAGTGCATTCCTCAGCCTACCTCTTCGGGGATTATAAGCGTGAAGTTACGTTTTGTCACGGCCATCTTATTCTAGTCGGCTGAGACTTTACCACACCGTCATACTTATAAAGATAGTGATATAAGACAAAGAATGACCACTCGCGTTCATCACACATATAATAGTCCTGGGTGGGAATCGAACTCACGACATCCGGCTCAACAATCAAGTTCACACGCCATTAAGCTACCGGACTTATCGATTTAACGTCCAATCATATTATAACTTTAAATAAATTTGTCTCAAGAGATTTTGTAAATTGTAAAAAAATCTAAATTCCAATAACCGGATCTTTACCCTATGCATTGTGGACTTTGTTATAATATGTACTCATTTATATATAATTACATACAGTTTACAAGTACGTAAATATGCGATTACTTTATAAAAAATGACATTAAATCTGAGTCTGTATTAGACACGTGAGTATATCAAAAGAGTTGTACCGATTTTGATGAAATTTGGTATATATATAGTTTAAACCTTGGCGACGGTCAGTAATATATTATAACATTATTATTGAATAAATCAAAAGTGTGAAATACTATTATACGTTAGTGAATACCTATTTAAATGTTTTTTTTACCACAGTGAAGTATGAACCAATCAGTGTCTTGTGGTTGGAAACGAAGAGCTGAAGTACGACCTCAGTGGTCGACTATTGAAGGGCATATGTCCAATAGTAGACGAAAACGGGTCAATGATGATGACTGACCAGACGTTCTCATCCAGCCAAGGTCGTGGGATAAAATTAAGGAGGTCCTTGAACCTCGCACCTTCGGGTGTAGCGAAATATAAATAAATAAATAAAATAAATCCGAGATCACAAAATGCATAGGAATTATGAAATTATTTAATTTTCCACGCAATGTCTTCGTCAGTACAGGTATTCAAAAAAACACATGTTCTTAATTAATTGTTTTCGAAAAATATAACACTGTTTATTGTAAACAAAGTTTCTCACGATATTATTATGAAGTACGAAAACTCATTATCAACTTGAATAAATTTCGCAAACGACTCATAAGTTAATTTTTAATACAAATTAATTTTTATTCCGATTCGAATTTTCATAGTTTTTTTTCCGGGATCTTTGACTTTGCTTTAATTAAATTTCAATATTACTAAATCGCAAATCATTTACAAGTAACTGCAATTAATTAAATTTAGAAGAGCATTTTATTTGCACTACTTTTGCACTGTTTTAATTGGGTGTGAATAATTTGATGGATTTTTATTTTGTTTTTTACTGTTACACATATTTTATTTTTATTACTGAATTTTAATGTGGTTATTAAATGAACAAGTTTTCAAGTTGGTAAAAACAGTGAGCATTTGCACAGAATATGCATCATGAGCCATAATGTACCACTTATGACTTTAGAATTATTTTGCATCTGTTATTAATATAATTAAATAATCGGTCAGGTTTCTCACGGGGTAGGCACAGAGCTTCGAGTTCCAAATATCCCTGCCCTTGCAGACCATAAATGCTTCTGCCACATTCATCACTTACATTCAAAGAGCCTTCGTGACATAAAAATACCTACGCAAAATATTTTCAATTGTTACAGAAATGTTTACTTAAAATATACAAACAATATGCATAGTTTTTTAGATATTCATGTCATAAATGTTATGAATGGCATTTCAATTTGGATATAACAGAAATTTTTTGTAACGAAATCGAACCAGCACCTCCGTGAATGGACGTGCGAATTGCAGTCCACTGGGGCATGATACTTGTTATTTTTTCACTGAGCAATGCGTGTGAAATAACGTGTTGTATAATAGACAAAAAGCCTACAAACACACCAAAGATAATCTTAAATTATATGTATTATTCCTAAAATTATCATGTCCGTTATCTCATTCTATTATCAATATTGGCATTTCGCATCTTTATTGAAGATTTAGGTACGCGATATATCTCAGAATGAAATATTTTTCAGGAACGTAACGAAAATATTTTTCATCAAATAATAAAATATACCTGTATTTTATATTTATATGCACTTTCGTTTATCGGTCGTTTATTATATATACATAGAGCCTCCTCGATATATTATTATTAATAAATATTTATTGCTCTTACTGTCTTTTTTGACTGCTGATCGAGAAGTTCGGGTACAATTGGAGTTTTCTTACTGAAGTTATCTAGTTGAAATTCCTAGTAGTGGCTCGGAGTCTGGATTTGTGCCCGGCGTATGGCAATAGACTCACGCCTCGTTCCATAACGCGACGTAAGTGTACACGGTGAAGCGTCAGAGACTATTACACTCCTCTGTCTACATTTTTGGGAATTGCAGGCGTGATGTTACGTTACTAATATTTACAACCTTTTATTGAAGTTAATCGTGTGGCTCTGTGTGTGAAGATCTCCGATGCTATTACGTATTTATTTATCGGGTCCAATCGTTTCTAGAATATTCTAAAACAAAAAAATCTGCGCCATTGTCACTAACTTGTACAATTAAATTTTATTAACGTCAAATTATTATAATTATGGTAATAATGTCATCCACCCATAAACAACATCTCCAAAACAAACCGAGCTCGAACATTATAATATCGTTGACTGACACACAGTGTTAACCGCGCTATTAAAGAATGATATTACAAATGTTCTTTTTATATAATAATGTTTTACTTGCAGTTAACACGAGAGTCTTCTACTAGCCATTTCTGATTATTTCTTATATGTCCACTTATATGTCCGTAAAAATATGTATAACGCATGGCATTTTAAGACATTTTAGATTAAGGGTGTGCGCTCTAAGTGACAAATTTTTAAGGCCTTAGACAATCTCAATGGACAAGTGTATGTTGGCAGATATCACGTAGGTACCTCAGAGATCAAAACGAGCCTTATATAAATTATTAAGATTTTAACTTTTGAAAAGAAAATGTTTTGTGAATGTATGTTGTATAAGAATATATTTTCCATTTATTCTTTTTCATATAATATAACACGTGCGCTCTGCGTATTCTGTAAGGGATCTGGCGTGAAGATATGTATGTATGTACATATATAATATGACGTCACAGTAAAGTGTTGCTAACGATTTTTTTCTGTTCAGAGACGCAAACAAGGAATCTTACATCCACACTTTATTGACGCTTCGGTAATGAATTCCACAATACGTTACGAAATTGTAATGACGTCACCCGGATGTGAGATTCGGTCGAAAATGCTAATTAGGCAGTGTCGCTCGAATCTGGGAAAACCTTAATTCCACATACTTGTTTCGGCGTGAAGAACACAACACTACGAACTATGACACTTAAGATTAATTGCCTTTGCATTAAACGAAACGGGAATATTATACGTTGAAATGGTATAGCTACTTGAAATTTTGAATTCCGAACGTAAAAACAAAGATGGGAATAACGTGAGTCGGATTCGCGCGGCTGCTATCGATTTAAATATGGAACGCGTGAAACAAAGATAGGAATATACGTCGCATTCATGCGGTCACATCGTATTTGAATTTCGAACACATACAAGAAAATAGTAATATACATTAGATAGGATGCAGCTATTTGAGTTTGAATTTCGAGCATAATTTGGCGGGAAAAGAAACACACTGACTGTCTCGTTGTTCTAGTGCTTACAAGCGCGAATGCTACTACTAATGACATTAACGGATTGTTGTAGATTACAGTTTTTTTACAATCTTGGTATCAGAAGCTCTACGCGGCTTATGCCAATAGGTTCACTCCCTACTCTATGGTGGGACATAGAAACCAACAGATGGGTCCTAGGCGTGTACTACACTCATCTGCCTACTACTTCGGCGAAGATAGGAGTGAAGATCAAAAGCACACTCGATAAACTCCCTGAGTTTTTTTTATCTGAAATTTTTTGTGTTTTAATATTTTTTTTTATTTAAATGTTACAGTTAATACTTTTTCAAGATCGCCACCATTTTTTTACACTTAAGCATCCAAAAATGATAGAAGTAAATCGTAATAATAATTGAGTTTTAGCTGACAAAGCGTTTAAATAAATAACTCAGTAGATTTATTTAATTATTACGTACCTCCTATCCCTGCCTCATTAAGGAGAGATTCGTGATAATAAAACAATATTTCGTGTAACTGTATGCTGAAAGAGAGGTGCCCATTCAATCTGAATAGATCTATAGCGACGAAACATGTATTTTAAAGAAGATAACGTACAAATGTAACATCACTCTTGTAATCCCCGAAGAGGTAGGTAGAGGAGTGTAGTATTTACACTCCTACGTTTCAGCAGTCACGTTTACGTCCCACTATGGAATAGGTGGACAGCTTATTACCATACAACGAGCACATATCCAGACTCCGACCCACTACCAGATAATCTAAATTATAAAAATTTAATAGCGCCGGACCCGGGAATTGAATCCAGGTCTTCCCGATCGGCAGTCGCACTTGCAACCGACACGACCAACGACGCAGTCAAAAATATTATTTTTCAAAATTAATTTTAGATGCTTGTCTTTTATCAAATACCCATTTTTACATAGTTGCGTATCAGTTTTGCGTACCAATGATATGCGTACCAATGATATGCGTACCAATGATATGCGTACCAATGATATGCGTACCAATTTCGATATAACAAATTTTCATGATACATAAATTTTATGTGTCAACTGTGTATTTTATATTGTAATCTATAATACCAACTGAGCATGTTATTGTCCTATCATTCAATATTCCGTGTTATACAATTTTATAGTGTTTATATTACGCGGATTATAGGTCAATACGAGCGTGATAAGGGAACATATCTTAAACATAGATAATTATAATCACGTCTCTAAGCTATACAACACATGCAAATAGCAAATAATGTACTAATACGATGTGTAATAAAAGATAGTTATTTGAAATTCGTAAATAATTGCGTCGCCGAATTGTCGTTAAAAAGACATCAACGAGTTCTTGAAATTTAAGTTCGAATTTGTTAACTGATTAAATTTTGTCCTATATGATAATTTTACTGAATATTAACAAAAATATTAAATGCATTATTATAAGTAAACCGATGAATCATTTATCAATTATTAATTTTTAAGATTGAAGAAATAATAATTAAATACCAAGTTAATGGATTTACATTAAAAATTGGAAAATATTAATCTTCTATTATTTTTATTGAAATAATACGTTCATAAATTTAAATAGATAAATTTTAAATGGAATCAATTGAATTCTAAATAATATAAATTATTGATATAAAAGAGAATAATGTTCTAAAAATACTGAGACAATTTTGTTGAAAATTTTCTGTAGCAAAATAACAAAGCAATTTAAAAAAGGTTACAAGAAAAACATATTTTTATAATAATTTTTTAGCTCCCAGTACTGAATTCAAACAAAAATCCATCACATAAATTATAGAATCAATTCCAATATAATTTTAAATTTCATTCACAAACCGAACACTGTGACAATGTGAAAGATATTGAAAAAAAATTAAATAGAGAACTCACATGCTTTTCACCGCAACACAATTCACTACACACTGAACGCTTCACTATGTCCGTCTGTATTTAAAACCTCCACGACGTCATATAGAGTACGATCACTTAGGCCTGCCACAGCAACTCAACAACCTCCCGTATTGAAGAACTCTATCTTTTATACAATCGTTGTTGAAATTTCTCGCTGACCTTTGTCTCGCCTCAAATCTTTTTTTAAGGGTAGATATTAAATGCCAATGATTATTAATAATAGCACGTAGCATTTGTTTTGATGTAGAATAGCATCGCATTACATTTATATACATATATGTAGATGCATTAAATATGTTTTTATTTACAACATGTTATTTATTTTATCAAAGTAAATATTGCCTGCAAAATTATATGAGTAATGATGAAATGTAGAGATAAATAATCGTCATGATCATTATCTACTCTATGTTCAATTTGTAATAATGAGTCTCCTGTCGTAATGATAAGAGTAGAGGAATACATAGGGAAGATTTTCTTCTTATAGTAAGTACTTTGAGAAGTTGTATTTTTTTTGTAAAGAAAATATGAATTAGTTCTTACGATATCACTCTATGTATCTGTGATATTTAAAAATCATTTGGCATTTTTTTATATCCAATTTTACAGTCGTTAAATGTTTTGTCGTTTTTATTATACAATTCTAATTGCAGAGTTCTAATTTATTATTAATACGCCAAAGAGTTTTGAATTCAAAAATTTACTGTCAGTGCTTTAATTTATTACACATTCAAAAGATATTCATTAGTTCATTAGATAATTTTATGACACAGTAACATATGACATTAATTTACCATAATTAATTTAATTTCTGTCCAATAAAAATTTAATCAAATATGTTTCAATTGTTTATATTTCATAATTAAATAGCAGGCTTACATCAAATGAATTAAGGTTTTTTTTTAATTTTACATAACACTACATAATAATGTTGAATTATTTTCATATCTTTGTATTGAAATACTCGTAATATTAAAATAAAATTAGATACTAAACAACATCACAACATTCTTTAAGGAACTTTTAATTATTATTTGTTAATTTTAGGAACGTTTTTTGATAAACATTTTTATATGTAAATTGTAAAACTATTTACAGAAATAATTATACCAGTATTCCAAATTTTTATATCAGCGCTAATTGTTTTTACTACGTTACAGTCTACCTCAAAGCTTTGAGAAATTTCAAACATTTTATTTCTAAAGTATATCTATATTTTTGGGACACATTACAGTATTAATATATACAAAGTTTTCTTTTTCAACAATTTAATCATTTAACCAGTTTCTTGTAGCGTTAATTGTTTTCTATTATTTGCATTATAAATTTATATTGTGCAATTTATTGGATAACTTGCTTTTTCATTTATTTAATAATTGACCGCTTCGTTGGTTGTGTTGGTTGCAGGCGTGATTGCGTGAATGGTTATTCAAATTCCGGGTCGGGCATTATTAGATTTTTCTAATATAGACTTTATACTAGTGGATCGGAGTCTGGATATGTGGTTGGTGTTTGACAATAGGCTCACCACTTAGTCAATAGAGGGTCGTAAACATAGATTTAAGTATCGGTTAATAATTTATTGAACAGCACAGATTCTTCTACCTTGTTCCGCGGAATTTGTTTACATAAGACTAGTTTGTGTAAATAGAAGGAAAATGTAAAACTTTTTATAACTCTACCTAACCTGTTCATCACATACATCAATTAGTTATGAAATGACTGATTGGGTAATAAGTTCAATAAATTTTAAATATTTGCTTCAAAACAACTGATGTGTTTCGGTCTGAAATGAATTTGAAGACATACCTAGAAGATAAAAAGAAGAATATACATAAGTAAAATTCCATATTGTACATGTCATAGATTGCCACACTGACCAAGTACGAATGGTCAGACATCACATATCATCTCAGAGACACCCAGACGGTTATTATAGAAATAGGACAAGCAAGTACACTGATTTTTAGAACCTCATTGTCCACAACAGCCCCGCCCAGTAGACCAGTAGTTCAGGTTCCAGCTGTCTATTCCAAGGTCTCGGGATTGAATCCCAGAAAGTACGTGTGGTTAGAATAAGTGACGTGCGTATGTAAGATTGAATGTATCTCGTAGTAACGGTGATGGAAAAGTCGTGAAGAGTTTATGTAATTAAAAGTTGTCAGTAACAATCTGTACGGCATGCAAAATGTGCCAGTTAGCACGTAGCCGGCATGGTAGAGTTCGACCTTCAGTTTGGTCACTGTGAGGTTATTATTATTTGTTAAATCATCGCGCCTTGCGAGGTAGGCAGAGAGCATCGCTTGCCACCAAACCGACATTCTTCTTCTATATTTAAGAGTTTACACATATGAAATTTCCAGTGTGTCAGCGCACGATGTATGGCAATGTGCTCTCCCCCTATTCCGTAATACAGTTAATATGCATTACAAATGAAAGTGTTAGAATGACATACAAATTTATCTTTAATAATATCTCGCTATAACCTGTAATAATATCAGTTTATGTACGCTGATGCATTTCGCCTACGCCCGTCCAGATCCGGGTTAAACTTGCAACTACTGTTAAGCGCAGGACACACGGTGTGTTACGAAACTTCATTGAATATATTAACATGTTAATAAGCTAATTAACATATTAATGTGTTTAATGAAGTCTACTAATGTAGGTAGAGACTTTGAAGGAATTGGATATGAGCTGGTGGAGAGTGAGTTTATGTTTTATATGCAGTCTGTTTTAAAAATTGCCTGTGATTTTTAAATTTCAGTTATTTCTATCGTATCGCGCAGTGGGCTATATTGTCGTATGTTCTTTAGCCTGTTCCCTTCATATATCGTGATCCTGAATTATATTGTGGTTTCTTTGTCACAATGCACATTTGTTGAATATATCTTTCATTAAGATACGTGCAGTAGATAACGTATGTGAGAGTCATGAGATTGAAAAGGTCGTGTCTCGCCTTACCTTTTGCAAAACATATTACTTAAAGTCAAATTAAAAATTCCACAAAATTTATGTCATATTTACAGTGTGTACACAGCCTTACAAAACCTCCCGTTGAGCTACTGAATAAAACAAAATATATAATTTTAAACAATAAAGAATTATTGAAATGTGAACAAGTTTTCATATTACATTATTGTTATAATTTAATATTTAATTTTACAGCAGGTAGAGTATTTCTCTACAACATTCCCTATATTAAGTTACGTTAATAGATCAGGCTCATTGACAGAATGTTTCAATATTTTCACCGGTTTATTATATACACTTTATTATATTTTATTATCTATGTATTACAGCGTAGGGACGCCAGCTATATGGTTACTGCTAACCATGTAGGTATATATTAATATACATATACAATCTCAAATAGGACTGAAGCACTTTATGATATGTACGAGTACTTCGTACTCTCGGCCTATCCCATAAGGGATCTGGCGTGATGCTGTTAGAATGTCAGAAACAGTAATTGTTTTTGAAATAAATCTGAGACTAATTTCTATTCTGGACAACTGAATTGCGTTAAACCAATATACTGCTGCTAACCTTAAAACAATGTACTGCTATTTGGCAGTAGGGTTAAATGAAATGCAGCTGTGAGACCAGAAAGAAGTTTTTTCTTCAATATAACAAATATGTACATCGTACTTTCAATGTAATGTAAGTATATATTCTTGCTGCACTGAAACATATAGCTTTCAAATGTAGAGTTCAATTAAAATCATGTAATTGATATCAAGTATAAATTTTGTATCATTTGAACTTGCTGTCTGTGTTTAAAATTTTGCCAAGTAGGTATATCGAAATGTATATACATTACCAGACGTTTGATAAAATTGAAATACAACAAATATAACAAATACAACTCATCACAATATCACATACAAATATCAGCCCTGGGCGGGAATCGAATCCACGACATCCGGCTAAACGAATAGGTTCCCAAACCGTTAGAACAACTACAACCACTAAGTATACAATTATAGAAAATATTAAAACATCTAATAAGTACCTATAAGAAAATTTTATATTAATTTGAATATTTGTGCAATATTTCTCAAGGAGACGAAGATATTATAATATGAATCAGCGCGTCGTTACGAAACAGAGTGACCCGTCATGACCACGGTCCGAGCTAAATTTACATTGTCAACTAAATGACCACATATTCGCTATTTGTCTACGTTTATCATCAACATCAGTTCTTTTATCGCTTCACGAACGGATACGGGTCTTCTGTGAGAATGAGAAGGGCTAAGGCCATGCATACCATCCTATCTATCATCACGCCTGTATTCCCCTTATTGTGTAAGCAAAAAAGTATAGTACTTTCAATCAGTTATGTTATACATCATTGAAACGGGGACGACCTATTGCAATACGCGGACCACAAGTTTGAACTCCGCTCTGCTACTGATGATTATAAAATCGCAATGATTCTTTGCTCGACCCGGGGCTCGAATCCAGGATGTGACCGCGACGCTGACTCAGCCCTGCCCATTGTCTTGAGCAACTCAGACAGCTGTACACCCGTGTTTGTGTACCTAAAAAAAGAAATAAAAAAGAATTCACACGTCTTGTGACCTTATTGTATGAATATTCATTTAATTGTGCCGCTTTGGACAAAACATTTATTACGTTAACTATTTCAAGTACGTTAATTGGACCGTTGGTTTGCCGAG
>DWFO01005630.1:0-10397 GCA_018246595.1 Mimoniades nurscia nurscia
GTGAAACGTGGGAATGTTCTACATTCCTCTGCCTACCTCTTCGGGGATTACAGGCGTGAAGTTACTTTACTTCTAAATCATTTAATTTTACCACACAGACAGCATTTCTAGAAGTGGTCATCCCTCCAGACATTGTTTACGAAGAGACATCAGGCGACATGATGGTACCAGAAGGTGGTTCAGCCAAGTTGATCTGCAAGGCTAGAGGGTATCCACCACCAAAAATCCTATGGCGAAGGGAGGATGGGGGTGACATCATCTCTAGAGGCGGTCCACAAGGAAAGACTAAAGGTATTAAAACCTTTCTAAATATTTAATTGTAACTAGCAATTCCCTCTTACCTCACATGAAAATAGTATGAAATTAATATTGACTGTCATTATAGCGCAGTTTATAAATTTAATTCACCACTAATTTGTAAATTAAAAATAATGCATTAAATTTATTAGTAAAGATCACCGAATTTTTATATTTAATATTTAAAGCCACCGAGAGATGTAGGTACCATAACACTTCAGCTTTAAATTTATTGCCTTCTCGTTTAGGAAAGAGTCGTAAAACGATTTAAATAAATCGTATATTTGGCTGCCTTGTTGCTCGTATTTGTTGCAAGCGCGACTGCCGATCGCTAAGTCCAGGGTTTAAATACCATATCAGGCATTATTGGTTTTTTCTATCATAGATTTTCTAGAAGTGGCTTGAAGTCTGGATATATGCCCAGTGTATAGGCTCACCACCTATTCCATAGTGGGACATAAACGTAACTGGTGAAACGTAGCTGTATACTACACTCCTCTGCCTATCTTTTCAAGGATTACAATCGTGATGTTACATTAATTGTTTAGTTTTAACAAGCATAGTTATTAATAGAATGTTTATAAAAAGTCAGTAATAATGAGGTAGAAGAATGTATACCTACATATATTGTAAATATAATTGTCAAAAAAAGCTATTCAAAATTCGAATTCGATGCGTCCATGGAAAATGAAACTCTGTTTGTAGTAGGCTGTATTAATAGTTGTAAGTTGATAAGAATTAAGACTACCTTTTACAAAACTGGATACTCACCCATATTAACTAACTCATGGGTATGATAAAGATTTAAATAATTATAAATGTCATGCAAAAGTTTAGTTTTTCTTGTATCTCTATATAATTTTCACAGTGCCACACTTATTACAACCTAGCACATTGTCGACAGTATGAATTAATATTCAAATTCATTAAAATCGAATGAATTTGAATATTTTAATAATACCTCGAATAATCGACGGATACTGAACCAACAAAAGACTAATTGAAAATTATCAAATGTCGTCAATGGAACGATTGAGTGTGACGAATCGATTTTTGTGCGTCAATATTTGCTAAAGAAAATCAAAGGTACAGGCCAACATAGGACGTAAAACTGTTAGTTTACTGCTTAATTGGCAAGAATATGTAAGGTATTAAATTTTTCTGGCGTATCCACTGCCATATCTACCTATTGTAAAAGTTAAGGATAAATGCTCATGTTAAAGAAATGTGGTAAAAATCTGTATATCACAAAATAATATGACACAACATGTGCGACCCGCAGTTTTCTACAGAATAAATGTGTATCTTTTTTCTCTCTTGGGGGTTACTCTCTATTGAGTAAGAAGACGTGGGACGAGCGGTATGTAAGTGAACCAAAAACGTATGAATATTTATTATGTATTTTAACGTTTTTCCGTTTTTTTTCCGGTGTGTGTTCTGTGTGTGAATGATATGATGTTTATCAGTTAATCATAAGATTAATAATCATAAGATCATTATGGAAGATATTATTATTATTATATTTTGTTACATTTTGAAAAGTCTCCTAATACGGGGTGCATGATTAAGGAGAATGGTGTATTCATAATTAATTAACAACCCATTGTGTAAATAATATTTTATATGTATATTATAATACTATACATAGTGTAATGGATAAAAGCTTTCTATTCTATTCTACAAATGATGAAGAAACACGTCGATTTTATAATTATAGTGATATCTAATACTCCATGATCTCTGCCTGCCCCATAAAAGAACTGAGGTAATGGTTTGATAACAATAATCTTAACTTCTCCGTATCGATCTGATGTCTCATAAAACTTATCTAATTTCACATATAATACACGCACATAATCTAATTTTGATTTAATAATGCATTATTCACACAGTTCTTGAAAATTCATACGAAATAGGAGCGTGTAAAACTTGTGAGGGAACTCAATTGACCCTCCTCAAAGAGGTGGGACATTGTTCAGTAATCTAATATACGCTCCTCATTTCTGAATGAATTATTTGTTATACATACATACATAGGTATCTAAGAGAATGTTGACATATGTGTAGTGTAACATGATATCTATATATTGTTACGGAAAGATTGTTTTTTTATTGCGAGCATTATGACAATGGCATCGGCATAGTTATAGTTGAGTGCCTTGTTGGTGGAGGTTGCATGCGCGACATATTACATGACATGTTTAGCTTTCTACACTCCTTCTATAATCCGTATACATATATTGTATTAGTATGTATTATGCGTTTCAGTTCATAAATATATCATCGGATAACAATACGAATAGACAATATACCGACAAATATAAAGATTATTACAAAAATGTATACAAGAGATCGCCAGATCAATGCATAGACGACTTGTGTAGAATGTGGTTCTTCTGAATTCATAATTCACTAAACGCAATAAAAAAAAAATATGCGATGCTAAATATTAACTTGACAATGCATACTTCTGTGTCGAAATCTGAGCTTACTAAGTAAATTTTAGTAATTGCAATCCCACTACATCCATATTAGACGACGAAACACACTACCCTCTAAATACGTATGTATTAATGTAAGTCTGTTTGCAGTAAAAAACAGTTTTAAATTATAGCTATAAAATACATACATATTATCGTGCCAGGTCCCTTACGGGGTGAGCAGAGAGCACGTGCCAAGTATCTTTACCCTTACAGAACTGCCGCGCTTCTGTAAAAAGTAAAAAAAAAACACAATCGGTTCTAGCTACTCCCAAATTTAACTGAACACTGAAACCGAAAACCGATATTCCATAATAGTTCAATGGTAAAAGACTGAAGAACTTTCAGAAGCGGAAAGCGAATAAATTACAACTTAAAATATTCACTATTGAATCTTAGCAGTAAATCAGACCACAGTCCCCCGAGAGCGGCCATTACCATTCACACCGCCCTTTCTAATCCCGACGGATTACAACCTCTAGACGGCCGGAGAATAATTACTTACCTCCTCATCTATGCACTCGACCAAATAAAAGCAGGATAAAGGGTTATCAAAGGATCGCCAAATTAAGCAATGTATAAGTAATGATTCGATTCCATTATATTCGTATCGGCCGTGAGCAACGATAAGGGCTATAGCGAAATCCGCGCAACTGTATTCTGCAACAATCGTACTAATTTTTCATTAAAATTGCGGGCGCAATGATTTTATTTTAATATGTTTTAAATTGCAAGTAAAAGAGTATCCCCTCTCAGTATGGGAACGGTTAAGGCCATAATCTGTCATATTGGATATAGGATGTGTAGATTTCCTGGAGTCGTTTTCTTTTACCGATAACGTAACATGATTCCTATATCCCCTATATTCCTCCTATATCCCCTATATTCCTCCTATATCCCCTGTATTCCTATATATATTTTCCCGGAATTGGTAGACAGAAGAATGTAGTATTACCACTACTCACTATTTACGATAGACATTCCATAAAATAAAAATAAAAACTTTTCATTGTAAAATTATAAAAATTATAAGAAAACATAATTTTTTTAGTGTTGAAAGAAAGACATTCAATTATAGCCGTGAAGGGAATTCGTGACGAGTGGCAATTGGAAACTGTACTGACACGGTGATTAATCGTGGGCTCTACTTAACCCCTACCACTGTTAAGACATTCCGCCATCAGTCAATTCATTAAGCTAACAAAGTGCTACCGGTAATGAGTCCACGGCAGCTGAGCGCCGCGCCGCGCGCCGCCACGGATCCGAATACTATTCACTTATATTTCCAATACAATCATAAATTACCACTTTTAGTTACACAGCCGCGACTGCAACACATTAATTCTCCTTCACTGGAACCGAAGAACCGATTATATAACTTCGTTATTACCGTTGCCGAAACTTTTGAAATGTGTACCCAATAATTGAGTGGCAAGGTGAAGCCGTTAAACAAATTTTAAATTAACTGACGTCAGTAACAATCATCAATTTGAGTGAAGAAGTCTAATTAAGGAAACCCTTACAAGTTACCTCCATAAATCTGAACAGGAAACAATACAGGCTATCCATTACGTGGGCTAATGTTCCCTCACGGAATATTCCAATAAGGGAAGTTCGAGGGGTGTCCGACACGACAAGTATAGTTTTTCAATGACATTGCGCTACTTTCAAATTTGTTACACCCAACTCACCGTGGAAGTTTTCCGACATAAATCACTTTTAGTTACGCTAGGTATTAAAGGCATTATTTTGCTCATAAACTTATGTACGAGTACATTCGACGCGGTGAAATGAATGAATGTTCACTAACTGGCTTCTATATGTAAATGCTAATAAAATTTTATGATCGCTCCGCAAATACTTTTGTATACCTGCTGAGATATTCGTATACAAACGACTATTGTTTTATTCATCGTGATACAAAATTCAATGTTGTACTTACTTGACGTTTTATGAAAAAATCTAGAAAGTAATTTTTTAACATAAAAAATGGAATAGAAATAACTTGGTATTCCTTATCAACCCGCATTGAACTTTTTCTGCCAATGCAAGGTAAGCTTTTGTAAAATGATAACCAGCTACAAAAAAAATTGAAAGCTAATTGCAATAATATGTGCATAACTTTTAAATTTTCACATTTTATGAATTATAAAAAATTCAATTCAAACCATTTCATATGTGTACGGCGTAATTTCATCCAGTCCACTCGAACATAATGCGGGGTAATAATTGTAATTGTAACAAGGGTGGTGTGGGGAAAATGGGGTATTATTCAAAATTTGTCCTTTATTGTCGAGCATAAAACATGTTCTGTGACAACAATGTTGTGCGCTTATTTATTTCGTGATCAACGCCAAATTATGTAGATAAGCGAATGAATGGAGGGAACTTAGTCGGTGACTGATGTAAATGAACTCCGCCATCCTCGTATTCGACGCCTTCCAACTGAACAAAGTTTGGAACAGGCACCATGAATACCTTACTACATTACCGACTTGCTAATCTCTCAAATGAATTCAAACAGCTATCATAAAAGTTAGAGTAAATCAAATTAAATAAGTAATTCCTTCCGCGACGTCACCGAGACCGCCCCGAAGTTCCTTTAAGATTCCAAACATAAAAGACCGTTAAGCTTAACTTAATAGCAAAATAATAAATTAGCAACTGAGCACAGCACATTTCGAATTCTAATTAAAATTTTAACTTTGATGGAAGGATCAATAGAAAACTGTTGCTTTTTCATTTTACTTGACGATATTCTCAGGGAAGTATCGACTTGCGTACTTTAAATTGACTTTGCTAATTCGTAAACTAAGCGACAGGAATATTTTACTTGAGCTTCTCGTTACATTTTATCCTTTTACTTGACGCCACTTGTACAGAATAATGTTTAAGTGATACATATTTTCCTTGGTGTAAATAAAAATGAGTCGTTTGTGAACTTTCTTCGCTCTGTGGCGAAACCACTACAGTCCGAGGGGTCTGAACATCACTTGACTTATGACACATCGACAGGCCAAGTTTATTCAATGGCCCGTCTCGCGACGGAAAAACAGCTTGCGAAATCCATGGAGATACCAAGATTTTACACAGAATAAAAATGTTCGTGACAAAATTGCTTTTCTATTTAACAGGTAAACTTTAGAAGAACATATTATAATAAATGGAATTATAAATAATCCTTAATAATTATTTATATATATGTTCTAAAACAGCAGTACCTACATACTCTTGAAACCAGTCTTAAATTGTTTAATTTCGTATACCGTTTCTGCTTGTCCTATAACAATTTCAACCTGGTTATCTTAACAATGTATTGGCATTTTTTGCTTAAAGATTTTGTCTGAAATATTCATACAAAGACTACTCCACGAAACTGTTGTTATCCCATTGTTTGCTAACGAAGCGTCGCACCGACCAACCGAGCGCTCAACACTTTAAACCATCAACTGCCTTGCGGGTCCTTCGGAAAATATTGCCCCCGCTTTTTATCCTCTTGTTTGAATAATAGCTGTAAACGTACTTGGGCGCCATTTGAGCAAGGTGTCAGGGAAACAGCTCGAGTTCGAACCGCTAAAGGCGCTTGTTTATCGAAGCTTGTCTACTTTTGGCGTTCCAAAGTGTTTTCAGAGAGTTCTCGCTGAAATGTAAAGTAAGCACTACGGCCGATAGTGTGCAAACGTCTCTCGTCACTCTTGACGTCTTGGGAGCGCTGAATAAACCGACGGTGTGTACGCAGCTCTAGAGTGCAGGTGAGGAATGAATGTTGGTGCGTTATTTTTGTCACTTGTGACGTACAAGCAATATATCGACTTAAAACGCGAGTGCGCGTAGGGAAACCATTTATTTTTCTCAATGCGAGCCATCTACCATTATCAAGTAGGTACATCTATATATATGTTTTTTTAAGGTGCAACGTATAAAATACACTATTTTTAAGGTGGAAAATCGTGATGTCATGTCATTCGTTCCTTGGCAGTGACGTCGCTGGAGGGCGAGGTAGTGAACCTGACGAAGGTGACGCGCTCCGAGATGGGCGCGTACCTGTGTATCGCAGCGAACGGTGTGCCGCCGTCCGTCAGCAAGAGGATAATGCTGCATGTACACTGTAAGTATCAATAAACAAAGTATTAATAAACATAAACAAAGCTATGTAAATTAAATACATCAAAAATATAACGGCGAAATGCATTCAGCGATGAATTATTCTAATGCTTCCAACATACTTAAGCTAACGAATTGGGCCTAGCCTGTAATGAAGAAAAAAACTTCGGGCCTATAGTGGCTCTAACAAGTACTAAGTAACATTTATATGCACATAATCATAAGTTCCAGCGATTTCCTGAATATTGTCTCCGAAAGTAAATTAAGCTTACAAAACTCACAAATTGAGATCCACCATCATACCATATCATCAATATCACTTATATAAACATAAAAATTGTCATACCAACAAAAAGACTCGTACAAATAAAATTCGGGGTCTATTATGAATTCCGAGCATGAATCAATTTACCGAGAGATAAAATTTACTCACCTGCGTGCCGAGCGAACGAGCAAGGAGCCACACGGGGTTCAACTTCACTTATCAAACGATCCGGGTGCTAATTTATAACGGGAAATAAGACAGTACTCGATCGATGGATAAACGTTTGATCTCGCTGCTCAGACACTTAAGAAATTGGAAGTCTCTCACCTCAGCGCGTGCCACCTTGGTCGCTTGACGTGAATAGAATCTTGATGGTTGATTTCATACGAGCTCGTAAATTGTTTTAATAATTTAGCTTCATTACATTTTATCTAATTTTTAGGGAGTGAAAATAAATAAAAATTTAGAATTTACGCACATACATAAATGTTTTACATTTGCCTTAATTAACCCACATGTTTACGATACCTAAATCATCCAATGGCACTCTTACGAAAACATCTTGAGGTAATTTGTGCAAAATTCAGTTCTTACTTAATAGATTAACAATGAAAATGTACTGTTCCAATACAATCTGCTATTCCAAGTTCTGTACTGTTCCATGTTATAGATAAGGTTAAATATTCTTCGTCGAATAATAAACATAAAAGAAGACTTCGATAACAAATTGAAACGAGCTTTTAAATTTTATTTATACAACTAGCTGATTAGAAAAATTTATTGAATCAGTACGATCATAAATCGGTTATTGATTGAACCAGTATTACCATAAATCAGATAAATTTATTCGCACGCATACAGCAGGAATGAACAAGAAGTAAGCTATGCAGGGCATACTTATCATAGGATCTTTGAGCAAATTTATAACTGTGAGTCATTTAGCGCTAGGATAGACGAATCAGCGCACAGCGCCAGCACTCCACACGTAAGCAATCAGAAGATTCACGTCTTATCCCTTATCGCCCTAGACACGTGACATGCATAATTTATTCGCACAAAGGTACATTCCAAACACGCATTTAGATTACACGTTGATTTTTCAATTGTCAAACGGTTTATCATAAAGTACAATAAAAGTTAACGTAAGTAATAAAAATATTATAAAATAAATGAAATAGAATACGAACGACGTAATAATATCTATAAAAGTAAAAAAATTGAAATGCATGTAAATAATTAGATGTAAAATTACTAATAAACAAGTTCGTGATTATTCTGAACGAACATCGGGTGTTAAAACATGAAATTCATTTACTAATATATGTTATCTATAATATTCTATTACTGTTCGATCTAATTTTATGAAGGAATCATTCAACAATCGGTTGGATCGCTTGCGCATTCACGATTCTCTTTAAGTTTTTCAACTTGCGTATCATAATTGACGTGAATAAATAACATATGCGGAGCCCAGACCAGAGACTCGTTAAAAAAATAACAGTCAGTGAATATGGTTAAGAATCATAATAATGATATAGTCATCTATAGATTTGGATATGTTTGGAAAGTTAGTATTAATATTTCAAAACGTTTAAAAATAATGTTTAATGCAATAATCATCTATCCTTTTTTCGTTTCAAAACGAGAAGATTTCATCAACAAAAATGAATAAAGTGCATCACATTACGAATTTAGAGTTAAAGATAGTTTTCCAAGTCTTAAAAATCCCTCTCCGGCGCGGGGTACGAAGCATGAAGGAAGGAGTTACGCTGGAGTTTATTTACCAACGGAACTAATTTATAAAGGAGAATCATTCAGCGCCGGTTTAAATGGAGCACTATTCGGCCCCGTTGCTCCGACACGTAAGCAATTGGGAGATTTTCGTGTTATCACGTATCATCTTCGACGTGTGTCGTGCATCTCAATTCGGTAGACCGTTTGTGAACGAGCTCATCTTTATGTTTGGACTGTCTTTGAGCGGCGATAACGGAACACATTGTCGTCCGCTTTATCTGTTTTTATATGTTTAAGTTTTCTATTGTTTTCACTTAATGAAACTTCTGATTTGAACATTACGCACACAAACTTATTGAGTTTCAGTCGTTTTATTTTAGTAGTTGAAACAATATTGTCATAATTATTAAAATTATGTACGTCCGTCACATTCTGCAAAAATATTGACATGTATAAATAATTCATTCCCCAAAATCAAAATATCCAAACGTCAAATTTCCAACGCGCCCCAAATTCGATTGAATAATGCGACATATGAAAAAATCGTTTACATCGCTTTATGAAATTAAAACGGTGACGTTTAGACAAAGGGACAGAATTTACACACAGAATTGCGGTTCAATTCATACATTGTGTTGGACAAACAGAGTCCTTCTGATAAATGGGCACTCACATAAATTAATCTGATATCTGTAACCATGATCAACTGTTCTCATTCACGTGCACATCGCAACATCTGTCCCGAACAGTGTACGTACAGAGTACGCATTTCCATTTACAATGTCAGGCGAAATAGAGAAGGGTAGCTTGTGCAACATTTCATGAATTTGGAATTTTGACGATGACACCGATTTCAATCATCAACTACAACGGCCTACCCTCTACAAGATGTCAACAATCTAGAGTAGAACAATAGTTTGACCACACAGGCCGAACAATAGTTAGATCACAGATTATGCAACAGTGCGAGTATAGGTTGTACACTAATTTGGTGACAGGTTATACAATAATTTGATGACAGGTTGTCCAATAGTTCGAGTTTAGGTAGTAGAATACATTGATAATAAGTTGTACCATAGTTTGATAATAGGTTAAACAATAGTTTGATAACAGGTGGTACAATAGTTCAAGTATAGGTTGTAGACTAGATTGATGAGAAGATGTACAATATTTTGATGACAGGTTGTACAATAGTTTGATCACAGGTTGTACAATAGTTTGATCACAGGTTGTACAACAGTGCCAGCACAGGTTTTCCAATAATTCGAAAACTTTTTAATGACATTACAGTAAAGTTATTTTGAAATAATCTTTTTAATAATATATTTGAAATAATAAATTAATTTGAAATATTTGAAATTCGTGATCAACACGACACAGGTAAAATATTTTACGTGTGTCACTTTGATTTTCGACGTACCGATACGTATACCGTTACGACCGGTCCACACGGCGCGTTGCGTTGCGTTGCGTCGTCGCAACGCAAATATTTTGACGCATAGCCGGTCACACGAGCG
>DWFO01005631.1:0-10396 GCA_018246595.1 Mimoniades nurscia nurscia
CTTTCATCAGTTACGTTTACCTCCCACTATGGAATAGGTGGTGAGCTTATTGCTATACACCAGGGACATATTCAGATTCCGAGTCACTATATAAGTTAGAAGAAGTGCTGACCTGGGATTTGAACCCAGGATTTCCCGATCGACAGTCGCGCTTGCAACCATCGACCAACTACCATCAACTGAAAGAGCCTTAAGTGTGTTTAAAATTAATTGTTATATATTTATACGTCATTGAAAGTATAACTGAAATGTTAACGAGACTGCGAAACCATCAATTTTATTTCTAAGATTCATTAAATATATTTAGCAGCCGATACCATACATACGGACAGAATAATGCGTTTATCAACGTTTGCTTCCGTCAGCACAATGCTGAACATAAGTTTTTCCAATGGGGTGTTTCATTCTTAATCCCCATGCTGGGAATGCGGGGTGGGGATTGGATAATTAAATTAACACAACTTGCACTAACGCGTAAGTACCCGTTAGTGCGGGGTAGCGACCCTCGCCTAATTGCCGCGACTGCCACACTGAGGTGATTAAGACCTACCAAAGGGCACACTCCAGTGGAGTGATTTATGATACAATTACACATGGCATCAGAAGACAATAGGCAAAGATTACATTACTTAATAAATCAGACAATTTAACCTTAATACGTGTAGGCTCACCAGCTATTCCATAGTGGGACGTAAACGTAACTGGTGAAACGTGTGAGTGTACTACAGTCCTCTGTTTACCTTTTCGGGGATTACGGGCCTGATGTTACGTAATACGTGTAGACTTATCCCATGTTGCTGGTCTAGTAATGGCCTATGTTCGACAGTGGTTAATTATTCAAGATGGACGCTATTGAGTTTATTGTATATATGTTGAACAGTACCTACAATTTTCCTGCGTGTTTTCAAAATGGCTGTTTTTACATAAATATACGCATTTAGTAGGTACCTACTGTTGTATTTAACACTAGATTTACGGACTGATCCAATTTGAATCATTTAAAATACAATATAAATAGATGTAAGAACAGCCTTTATGCTAAATGAAATGAAAATGTTTGCGGAAAATGTATTTCAAAAACAGAGTTTAAATATAAAAAATGTTGTGTAAAGGCTCTTACGTCTATTTCTCTTGCATTGTCAATAAGTCCAATTGGCTGAGTAAATCTAATGTTAAATAACACAATTTAGTATATAATATTAAATGTTTTTGTAAAAGTACGTAATATTTCCTTGGGTTTTATTTAAATTATTAATTCACCTACGTTATTCGTACTGTACTGTACTGTACGTTCCAGACATATGCCGTTACTCTGATATCTTCGTTTTTAGTAGACAAGTGCATATCCAAATTATACATCATACATTTGTCAGTGTTTTTAGTTTAAATTGTGTATAATATGTTTATAATATATGATAAGATATATCCATATCTTTATAATTTATATATCCATAAGGGTGAATATAATGTCTAATGGGATCTCCTGGCGAACAACGCTTGGTAGATGATGAGAGTTTATGGCAATATCCGTTCAAGAGGTGGTGACTATTATTATTGCCTTTTATCGGGCATAAATTATTACTAGGAACTTCAAGTTGAAAAATTACTGTAGTGTCCGGGAACCGAACCAGGGCCTTTCGCTCGGCAGTCGCGCTTGCAACCATTTCATTAACGAGACATTCGATAAAAAATAATTAATTCAATGTACATATTTTAAATAGTACACAGATGAATCAACGAAATTAATGAACACTGTTAAAGGAATACCATTCGTGTTTAATTTGATTGCAATTCAGCAGAAACTTTTGAAAAATTAATCACTTTAAATCGCCCTGGATTAAAATCGACACAAAAAAGTTATTTCCAAATTTCTTTAATTTTTGTTCGCCCGTCAATGTTTGTTCGGGGATTATTTAAATATTTTAACCAGAGACACAGGTAAGGAGCGTAATAGAGCGGAATTATTTGTATTGACCGATTATTATTCTATTGGAGTTACGTCTCTATGAGATTTACGAATACACCTTGAAATAAAAAGTAAAGGAATTATATCGTATTGTGGTATCGTCTCACGCCTAATCCCTCACGGCATAGGCAGAGAACAAATATCGAATATCTCTATTCTTACAGGCTTATCGTGTTACTTCTGCAGTCGTCACCCTTTTCATACATGTACATACATACGTCGCTACCGTATACCACTTTTCATTTTAAACTATGTTTACGTTCTGCAGAAATAAATGTAGCGAGTGTAAAACAATAATTCGAACCCCTAAGGGCTAGGCCGGGTGAAAGGGCATGTTTCGGTCGGCTTTAATGCTGCCTTCAATGACCCGTCTTCTTTGGGTAAGTGGCTGTTTTTGCGTCTTATGAGTTCATTCGGATTTTGTTTTATTTCTGATTTAAATAATGGATTCCCTTCCATTTGGTCAGCAGAGTGTTAAAAATGAAATTTATGCGTTCAATTAAAAAATATGCATTCTCTGAATTATCAAACACGTTTGTCATTGTGATGTGATTCCAAGTTTTAAAATTTTTTTTTTCAACTTCTCTGGATTTTCCATTTCTGCATTTTTTTAAAAACGTTTTCATCAAAAATTTTTATTACTTAAAAGAACTGCTATTGGTCATATAGGTAAAATTCAAATTCAAATTCAAATATCATTTATTCAAAATTGGTTGATTACAACACTTTTTGTACAAGTTTTTGTAAAAGAAAAGGTATTCATTTGCGCGCTGACAACTGACAGCTTATACCGACTGACTGACATACTACTGCGTATGTATATTAATCGCTTTAATTAGAGCCTAATACCAAATTATCTGGTTTGATTATTACATAATTAACGTTAATTGAATGTTCATTGTGTGATAATCTAAAACGTTTGTATAACAGGCGGTAATTAAATTGTATTGCGCTGAAGCGTTTTATCGAAACTTGGGGGCTACTTTGAACAGATGTCGCTAGTTGTTTTCGGGGATGTTGTCGATCGATTTGTGATAACGTAAACGTTTAAAAAAGAACTATTTAGTGTTCTTATCAGAAATAGATGCGCAATAAAATAGATCAATACGTAACATCTTATTAGGCAACATTTTATTAGGCAACCACACAAAGGTAGGCAGAGGAGCGTAGTAACTTCCAAGATACTTCTATTTTATTTTGTGTTTATACAAATTCCTATCTACAGAGGTAGAGATTATTCTACTCCTAAACACAGAGCAAATGCTTTTTGTGCAAATATTGGTCCTGAGCGGGATTTGAGCTCTAAGAAACAACTTGCAGCCTGCAGGAAACAATGAAATTTGATTGGCTCTAGAAATTTCCATAACACAATAGAGCTATGAAAATACGCGGGAAATTAAATGTAGGTACAGCTCAAATGGACAGCACGGATTTAGTTGAATATTGAAAAATCGAGATTCAAACGGCGCCGCGGGAAATATTATTCAATCTGTTCGAGAACATTTGTTTTCGTAGTTATTTTTATTCTTTCGTAAAGAACATTTTTATAACGTATGACAAGAGCTTGTTCGATTACAATTATTATTGTACATTTATATATTATGTATTTCTGGATAACTGACGCTAACAATTATTATTATTATCATCAGCCTATTAAAGCCCACTGCTGGACATAGGCCTCCCCTGAGACGTTATGCCCACAATCCCCACGCTGGGCATGCGGGTTGGGATCGCAGTACACAGCTTATTACACCGCCTTGCTTATTTTAAATTTAAAAATATTTCCAGACTTCATGATGTTATTTTAATAGCATCACAAACGAATAGGCCGCGGTTACAAGTGGTCGCTTATAGACACCTGTCACCCATCTCCAATAGGACTTTGTCAATAGGACTGCTATTGCTAATTAGTGTAATTAGCATCAGTTGTTAATAAGATCATCAGTTAGTGTTAAATAGGACTGATGGTATACAAGGTGTAAATTTAATTAGTCCGTTTATTACAATTATGTGACAACAAATTAATTATTAGCCTAATTACTGCAAGTAGCTATGCCTGTTTCAATTGTTATGTTAATTAAGTTAGACGCTTACAGCCCAGACGTTAAATTGTTAAAGTAAAGCAATGGATGGCAGTGCCAATTTTGTTTAAAACAAGTAAGACGTGTTATCATTAATAAATGTCATTTTCAGAATGTTATTCCAAGTCTTAAAAGTGGTTTGAAAATATCTGAGAGGCCATTTAACTCATGTCTTCTTCACAACGAATTGGAACAATGTGGTGGATTACGCCTGACGGTTGCAGGGTATCCCCAAAAAGATAAATAACACCCAAAAAGATAAAGATGTTTTGATTGGAGTATATTCGATCAAAGCAACCTTGCAAGTGGTTTTGTTATTGATGGTCGATTGATTGCTGGCTACTTTTCAAAATTGACTTTGTTACTATCTTCTGCATAAGCGTATGCTACAGAGGGTCGGTTGTAAGTTCCCATTTACAGAAGTCTTCGGAGTGGCTTAAGAGCATCTTACAGCAGCCTCGCCTCCTTGTGCTTCTAACAATTCGTGAAGCAGCGAGATGTATTACTTTGATTGATAAAGAAGACAACTGTCTACAGAGCATAATACATTTAACATTATACTTCAACCCTTCAATTTCCTTTAAATGAAAATGTTATGGTGTTAATTTAAGGACAGAGACGCAACCTTTAATGAGAGCAAACACCACCCATCAATAAAGTTTATTGCCCATAGCGTTAAGTGATGGGGTAGGACGAAAATAATATCCATTTTTATCGCGGCCTGAATTAATAGGTCATGGATCTGGTGCTGTAGATCTAGACGTTAGATGGTATATGAATTTACTTTTTAAGTCTTTAAGTTTGCGACACTTGAACAAGAAGACTAATGTACAAAGGAAAACTTGTCATAACGCCGATTTCTCAAAAGAGGTAAGCAGAGGAGTGTAGTACACTCTCACCATTCACTGCGTACAGTTAGATTCCACCATGGAATAGGGGGACTCCGAGTCAATTCAAATTTTAACTCGTAATTCTAAGTTAAAATATCCAATAAAATTAGAAACATCCAATAAAATTTAATTTTAGTATACAAGAAAAATAATGTTAAACAAAAGAACAGCAGAGAAAGCTTTTTCAGCAATATACGTATACATATCTAAGCAGCTTTTATAGAAATATAACTGTTCAACGAAGAACGCAGCGCTTAAGACGCTTAGTGTCAGCGAACGTATTGCCTTTTTCCCTTCGTATTCCACGTACGAGATTCGAATCGGCGACGTCTTTAATTTGCGCGCCCGCTCTCCGCGCGTATCAAAGGATATTTGGAAGTGGGTTAGAATTAGCTTACAGGATTACCTAGCAAACTTGTTAACGAGGTAAACACGAGGCACATGTGAATGAAAGCTGCGAGCGAAATCTCGTACACTGAGACGTGTGAGAGTTTTGCTGGCGTTTTATTTTGTTATATTTGTTTTTGCTATTGGTTTTTTATTGAATAAATCATATTCATACTTTGTACAATTCGATATTGTCGTTTGTGTTTTATACGCACGGAACTTACACATTGGTTATTGGTAAAAGTCTATGAGGTGAAATATTGCAAGCGTGACTGATTATCGAGATGTTCCGGGTTCGACTCCCGGTTTAGGTACTAAGTGACTTTTTAAATTTAAGATTTTTGTCCAGTTTGTGCCGGATTCTTGCCCAGTGTGTGGCAATAAGCTCACCACTTATTCGAAGGCGGGACGTATGTTAACGTTACTAGTGAAATGTGGAAGTGTACTACACTCTTCTGCCCGCCTCTTCGGGGATCATAGGCGTGATGTTACGCATTAAGAAAAACTTTTGATAAATAAACACTATAAAAGCGCAGCGCATCAATAGATAATGATCTATTCAAACCAGGACCTCTATAAATCGCCAGTGAGCTCTGAAAGTTGGTAGCCTTGGCTGCGTCGTCGGAATTTGTCATCTCGTACACAATCTATCACGGCGAGGTCGCGGCCCGAAATGAGATATCACTTGGGACGCCATAAATTGGTTACGTTAAGGTCTATACACACTAACATCCAGTTTCTGTTCGTTTACTCTATCGGATTTTTTATATCTTGAAGGTCCTAAAGCTTTAGTACCACCGTATTATTAGAATCAAGCCTAAAAATAAGACTAATAAGTAATTATATGTTTACTTAAATTTGTAATATGATTATTTCTAAGAAGTTTTGCTGTCAAACAATAGTTCGTGCGTTGTTATAAGAACAAATGTATTTTCAGCTTATTAATAGTAATAAAGGAATAGTGTCTATGTAAGTAACTTGGCGTGATCGTATAATAATAACAGCCTAAAGTCAGTCAGAGTCCAACCAGTGTCAGATCCAATACAGTTCATTCTTTCAACTCAGTTCCAAAACATTCCGGAACAATAGCAGAAAATACTGAGAAGATGTTGGTAGATTGATTGTTGAAAATAATAATAAAAATTATGTTATTAAGTTAAAATGTAAAATAGATTATTTACAGTGTGTTATATATAGATATTATATCGGAGAATAATGAAATATGTTTAATAAATGAGAATGATAGTGACGTTTGACCTTTTGATTGCCGCTAGGGGTATTCATAGAAGGCGAAGGGGTCACTTGCCGTTTTATATTTCAGTGCAAAGCACAAAATAATATCATCAAGAGAAATACTGTCTGCGAATAGTAATATCGATAAATACTGAACGAAAATTGATAGAACTTTATATCATTATAAGGCGATGTTTCACGCTTTCAAACTCCAGCACACAAGAAAAATTGTGTTGCAACTGTCTCTGTCACACTATTGACAATTTTTCGAAATATTTTCTTAGATTACTCATCACTTGATGTTTTATTCCTTCTACGTATGATAGTTGTACTTATTTCTAAGTCCATGAAATGTTAAGGAATTATTAAATTCAAATAATGAAAGCATTAAATTTATGTATAAAACCTTTAAGTGAATGTAGACAAGAAGTCAAATTGTATTACATACATAATTATGAAAACCAAATCAGAGAAGAGAAGAAAATAAGAGATATACTAAACAAAAATGCAGATAACTTAATACGCACAGAAGAATACAAAAACACGAACGATTACAATGACTTGCGAAATAAATATCCTATCCATTGAAGTTATATTTACATTAGTAACAGATGTTTTTATATGTTATTGGAACAGAAAACGAAAATACGAGTATCAGAGTTGCTTTGGCTTACTTAGATATACTCGTAATTTTGGACATATTTTCATAGTTCCCACATGTTAAGCGTGTATTCGAGAGAGCGCAGGATGCAATATGGAAGAAACGCTGAGCGTATAATAGGGGTGAGCGAGGGACAAAACGTAATTAAGTTTTATGCTTTAATATTATTATCATGTTGCTTATATTAACTGCCTCGTTGGTTAGGTCGTTGCAAGCGCATTTACTGCCCGAGAGGTTCTGGGTTTGATCGCCGGGCCGGGCTTATTATTAGATTTTTCTAACTCAGATATTGTAGTCTTCTTCTGCTTTCTTCTTTTCCCGACTTCTCATCGTTCCACTGTTGGAACATGAGTCTCCTTTCAGATAAGAGTGTTAAGGCGATAGTCTGCCATGCTGGCCAAGTGCGGGTTGGCAAACTTCACACTCGTCAGAGAACAATTTCTTTGAGAACATTAGGGTGTGAAGGTTCCTTACGATGTTTTCCTTCACCGTTATAGTACGTGATACCTATTTAATCTTAAACGCACATTTTGTAAAGAGGTGCGCGCTAGTATTTGACCTTCGGCTCCCGGAATGCGCGGTCGCATTTCAAACCGGCCTAGTGGTTTGAAATGTTTGAAAATCACTATTTCTAGGAAAAGTTTCTAATAGAGGTTCGGAGTTCGGATATGTGCTCGATGTATAAACATAAGCTCACCACCTATTCCATGGAGGGACGTAAATGTAATAGGCGAAGCGTGGGAGTGTAATCTAATCTAATCTCCCCTGGATACCTCTTGAGGGTTTAAAGACGTTATAGTATGTAAGTGTGTTATATAGTTTGGTGTTTTATCTTTGTTGTCTATTTTCGGCTTATGATATTTGCAATTAGTTGCATCTTATAAAGGAATGAATGATCCAAATTATGACTATCCATAATCAAAAACTCCATTATCAAATTTATAAATAGAATTCTCGTGATCGTTACCAATAGTAGCAATGAATTTAAATTGAAAAAAGATGATATTTAATAATACAAAAGACAACAAGTATAATATGGCAGGTTTCAAGTATCCCGTCCGGGTTTTACCTCGATGTAGATACGGTGACTGCTCAGTAGTAATTTGCACAAATGACACTTTCAGTTAATGAAAAATAGTTCATTTATCATTATTAATGAATGAAACATTCATAGTGCTTCAGTATATAAATATTTGCACAATGCAATTACAGTTGCAAGCGGTTAGCTAATTCCATTGTGAATATATTGCATTTATTAGGGTCGTCTTATTGCCTTTGGATAAGCGGTAAAATAAAGATTTACTATGTAACATCACGCCTGTGATCTTCTAAGAGGAAGATAGAGGAGGAGAAGAGAGAGGATTTCCACATCTTAACAACTATAGTATAGGAGGGGTAGAGCTTATTGCCATACAAGGAGCACAAATCTAGTCTCTAGGTCGCTTAGGTAAAATGATAATAAAAAGTTAAGCTAAAAGCAATGGTGAAGATATCATATAAGGTAAAGGAATATCAAAGGGTAAGTGTATATTGAAAGACGGATGTAAGATGTAACAAAAGGTATCGTATAACTAACAATTATGGCACACCGAAAGGAACGCTCATAACAAACGCTGAAGCTATACTAAAAGTATAGAACAAAGTAAAATGTGAAGGTTTAAAAAGAGGTGAAAAAATTATTAAAGGTTAATAAATATTAAACTAAAGGGATAACAAAATTGAAGGTATGGTCAAAAGTAAAGATACAAAAAAGGTAACAGTTTTATAAAACTTTGGCGATCAACGATTTGTGCCTTGGATAGTTATCCTTATGGCTGAATTTATAGCATTGGATTCGGTTCAGGTCGAGGTTCTGTTACTGTGTGTGAACCTACCTGCAAAAGTATATATTTAAAGATTCGTACATCTAGTTTACCAGCTGTCGGTAAAAAATAGCATCGGTTCTACCTAATTCGAGATCAAATGCCGATCGGAATAGCAATATTGACATTCGTGTTGAATCTAGCGCTCAACTCTTTACTCGCTTGCTTTGAAACACGTACCGTAGATTAAAATAACGAACGCGGTTGCTGTTGTGTGATAATTTTAAAATATTCACTGAGCTAAATTACTGCGATGCTGTTGTAAATTATATTTGTGACGTCACAGCGGCCTAATGACGCGATCGCTGGTCATAAATATCAAGATTAATTTTCGTATTATACAGGCATTGTTGGTTTCGAGTTCGTGTTTATAATTTGTCCAATCACATAAATTATGTATATGAGACCGTTTATGGCTTAGGACTCTTACTTTCAAAGGAGACTCGTATCTCATACCGGAATGAATAAGGGTTGATGATAATGGTGATGATAATGGTGATGATGATGATGATAATGGTGCTGATGGTGGTCGTGGTGGTGGTGATGGTGATGATGATGATGATAATGGTGCTGATGGTGGTCGTGGTGGTGGTGATGGTGATGATGATGGTGATGATGATGATAATGGTGGTGGTGATGGTGATAATAATGGTGCTGATGGTAGTGGTGGTGGTCGTCGTGGTAGTGGCGATGGTGGTGGTGATGGTGATAATAGTGCTGATGATGATGATGTATTTTAGACGTAATCGGTACACATAAAAAAATATTCGACGCGTAATTGAATATCACCGTAGTTGCTGTCTAAGAACTTACCTATTTATGACCAAGATTAGGAACCAAATGTAATAATTATTAGAAAATGGAGTAAACCATTATTTCATGTTACGTAAATCAGATCTTTTTTCAAATAATAAATTGGACGGTTAAGACATATTAAAAAAAAATAAAAAGACGTGATGACAAATCGGCCCCGGAACGGCTTACCAAAACAGTCATAGATTTCATGTTATAAGCGCTCTCTGAAAGTTTTTATACTCTCAAAACACAGTCCATATTTCACATAACTGTGCATTTCAAATTATAATCATAATAGCAGTTTGAAGCGATTTATTATAAATTGTACACACAGATAAATAGTGATGTATATACCATGGACATAAACATAAATATACTGGGGTATACAGAGAAAAACTTGGCAGAACTTTGCAACACGGTATTTTTTTCTCATATTCGGCACGGAACGACTAAATGCGTAACCATCAGCGATAAGAAAGTAGCAATAAAAACTATTAAAAAATAAAGGTGTTCCAGATCAG
>DWFO01005632.1:0-10396 GCA_018246595.1 Mimoniades nurscia nurscia
TGGCAACAGATAATAATAAAAGTAGTTTATATCCTAATCAATGCCATCGAAAGCGTAGTACAACCTAACTAAATTTAAAAGTACTGAGGTCATAATATATTAAGATGATTTTTCAGGGATAGAGATGGCTAAACCGTTGTATGTACTAGTTCAAGCGCACGAAATTAATAATTTTAATCATTCGAAATGATAATTGTCAATTGTCAGTGTCATGGCAGTGTTCAACAGTGCTGCCAATTTGGGGGTTTCCCCTTAAATTTAGGGGGAAAATAATTGAAATTTTAGGGCCAAAAAATATTTGGAGGTTTTTAGGGTTTTATTTAATTGTTCACAAAAGTTGAAACAAATATATTTCGTTGTTTCCTAAAAAAATTTAAGATAATTTCTTATGGGAGGGTAAACCACTTCGTTACGTAAGGCTGTACACACGCTCACGCATACGGTAGCGGCAGGCTGGCTCCTCCTTTCTCACTCTTACCCACAGCACTAGACGTATTTTAGACGGGCACTTCTTTATCCTCTAACCAGCAAACATATTTTTCTCTCTCTCTTACGTATTTAAACTTTCTATATTTATTTATTGCTTAAATTTATTTATAACGAAGTTATAAGTGTTTGTATATTCACTCACATTCATATTTGTAATAATTAAATTATATTTATACCTTCAAAATTACTTAAACAGTTAAAAGTAAAAACAAAAGAATTTTCTGTCTTATTTTTAATTTTTAAAATTAGAATTTACACTTTTCAAATATTTAGGGAACTAATGGGACGAAAAATTAATAAATGTTAATTTAAGAACAGATTACGTAAGCATGAAAATTTTTTGTTTTTCCATGTTACTCTGTCTACCTACCATATTACTCTTACTATGTACTCTAATAAACAATTACTATAAAACCTGCAAGTAAAATATAAATTTCCATTTCCGACTACAATATTTATTAACATAATGTTTAAATAACAATTTTGGGGGTTTCAAGTTGAAATTTAGAGGTTTTTGGCCGTTTTTGACATTATTTTAGGGGGAAGTTTTTTTTAACTGGCGACACTGGTCTTCAATGACCACTTTGACTGACTGTCATTCGAAATTTAGTGAAAGGTCAACATCTTATCACTTATCGTAATTATCTAACCTTACAATTGTATCTGTTATTCTAAAATATAAGATATCCGATGATATCGAAGCGTCTCTTTCACCTGGCGCAGTTGAGCGCTATAGGTCTGACAGGGTACTATGTGGGGCTACATAATAGGGAGGAAAAGAAACATAATGTTTTGGTGGATGGCAAAATCCTGCAGAGTATGCCGGCACTACCTATTTTTGGAACAGTATCTGCTGCTGCACCATTTGTTGACAGTGTGAACTCTAAAGACAGGGTATGTTTAATTTACGTTACTATAACAATTTATATTACTACATTTTATAACCTTTTATCCCAAATTAAGAAGTAAATAAATTAATATTACTTGTTGCAATCAACCATTCAGTCAGGGTCTCTTGCAAAACACTCAATATATTTATAATTCATTGTTATAGCATAGATTTTTTTTGTTTTTTAATTGATCTCACTAAAGTCTCTTTTGCTAAGGTGTCACAAATAATGAAATATGGTTTCCCCGGTTTGGACAATGTAAGGTCATATGATGACTATGTTCTGTCTTATGACAGACGGACCAGGGTGCCACACTGGGTGTTTGAACACTTGACCAAAGATCATGTGACCAAAAATGATAAAGTGGACAGGAGCAAGTGTGACTTTATGCCAGATGAGAGCATTCACCCATTCTTCAGGTATATACCTTATAAATTTGCTATATATAATGTCTGTTATATTTTTGTGTAAATTTATCATTAACAGTCAGTGATTGATTGGTTCTTTGTAAGTTCTCCTAACATTCTTTAAGATATGTGAAATTTGTCAATGTTCACTTGGCCAGAGTTACAGACTTTGTTTTAAATCATCCCCTTAATGAAATGTGTCTAATAGTGGAACTATAATGATGTTTTTCCTTTCACAGGTCTCTGAACAGTGATTATAAAGGCTCAGGATATGACAGAGGACACATGGCAGCTGCGGGCAATCACAAGATATCCCAGAAACATGTGGAACAAACATTTTATCTTACGAACATGGCCCCACAAGTAATTGGAATTACCCATATTTTATGATCACTGTATATGATTAAAATTCAGTTACAGCTTAGCCATAACTTAATTTTAATCATAACATTAAAAATACCAATAACAATTTTAAAATGAGGGTTCACTCCAGCAGAATGTCTCTAAATTCATTTAATACACTGAATTTCATTTAATATACTGCTGGACATAGGCCTCTCCAACGGCACGCCACTGAGCTCGATCTTCAGCTCTTTGCATCTAACCTCTGCCAGCCACTTTGTGTATATCGTCACTCCACCTAGCCTAAGGATGTAAGAAATCACCAATGTCCCATAAATTCAGAAACAAAGTAAAAATTGCCCTCTTTAAAAAGTTCAATGAATGTTGAATCATATTATTATTTATTTCAATTTTATGTGTTAATCAGGTAGGTGAAGGATTCAACAGACATGCATGGAACCGTCTAGAGAAGCATGTACGAAAATTAACCAAGGTTTATAACAATGTCTACTGCTGTACAGGACCGCTTTACCTACCCAGGTGAGTAAAGTATGAAATATTTATTTGGATTCATACATGCCAGTTCTGGATTCATTGTTTACTATTTCACAGTTTAATCTCGTTTAAGATTGGTAAGTATAATTGATATCATAGCAATTAATGAAATTCTTTCAGAAAGGACATAGATGGTAAATTCTACGTGAGGTATCAAGTTATTGGCGCGAACTCAGTCGCGGTGCCTACACACTTCTACAAGGTCGTGGTCGGCGAGGCGCCCGACGGCAGTCTGGACATGGAGGCCTACGTGATGCCGAACCAAAAGATACCCGACGAGACGCCGGTGGCCGCTTTTATGGTAATATTCTTTTTACATTTTGAAATTCAATAACTTAAAGTAAGACATTAAAGAAGACAAAAAAAAAAAAGAAAATATTTAGAATTAAATGAAATGCTTGCATGGATGAAATTGTTTCATTTATATTTTCTATTCGGATGTATTTTTTTATTATTATCAAATCGTAATACATATTAATATTAAGTAATAATTTATGAAATTTACCTATATGTAATGTACGTAACATCACGCCTGTAATCCCCGAAGAGGTAGGCAGAGGAGTGTGGGACACAGTTACGTTTACGTCCTACTATGGAATAGATGGTGAGGTGTTATTGTACGTAATACATGTATTTTATATTTAAAGGTACCTCCAGAAACAATAGAACGTGCTGCGGGTCTTCTATTCTTCGATAAAATACAGCGAAATAAATTAAGTCGAATCAATGGGAAAAAAGTATAATAATTATTATACTTAGCCAATGACGTAATGCGTACACGCAGTATTAGTAAAATGATTAGATTTGCAAGTATCTTAGTTTAACTTTTTAATAAAATAGATTAACCTTGACATTAAACTAAAAATGACTATTTGATAAGTTTTCAATGAAAACGCAGTTGCGTTGGTTTGGTTCATAGTTTTTACCTGACCACCAGTACTTTGATCACTTGCACACTAGGAATCCGAATCTATTTGTATTACAGGCCTAGTAGACTGCCAGTAGTTAACAATATGCTGGGAATGAAATAGAGATACCAAAGTTTTTATCCGTAAGTTGCGAAATTTATGGACAAAGTGTGTAATAAATTTAATATTTTCATCAATTGAGAAAAGAACGAATTATTAGTTTTGACATTAACTGGTATTATGGCGCGATTTTGGACTATTTTTTGTATAGAGTTGTAAAATATTTAATTAGCGTTAAATCTGTCTGTACTTACTCATTTTTATAGACTTATCAAATGTGTTGAGTGCCTCCAGGAATTAATAAAATTTATACCTACAATGACAAAGATGTACAATATATAAATATTAATCTTTTTTCATATTGGAATTTTATAATAGCATTTGTTGAATTCATATTTTTAAATCCATAATCCTACAATAGTATGGCAATATTAACACAATTATAAATTGACAAATTAACACCAAGCAGTGACGGTAGTACTTTTTATGTTTCTTTTACTTTACAATATCGTGTTTATTGATGGCCCAACTTATCCAGAGAGTGTATTTTTACATATATATAAGAAGAGGGTCGCTGTGGCACTCGTAATTGTTATGTATTCGAATGTGTAAATATTACAATGTACATACCTATTACATGTTTTATGTACGTAAATATTAAATATATTATAAGCAGAAATCTATATTTCTTTTATTTGATTTATTTAAAAATCCATATAACATCACACAAAAATATTTGAATCAAACTTCACTTTTGTATAAAAACAGGTGTATATTTCAGTAGTCCGAAGTATTACAATATAATATGACTGAAGAGCAAAATGACGTAAGCAGCAAGTGAATTAAATCATAATCTCTATGATTTATCACAATATTATGTATATTTTAACATATGTACATATATTGAATTTAATGCGGATAGACATGATAACTACGCCCTTTAAAGTACTTCTCAAGGCTGCCAGACTGATGTCAATAGGACACTTACTACACAAATCCTGGTCAAGTAATTATTTAATAATACGACCATTCCCAATACTTAAACAGTTTATTAAAATACATTCAAAGTTCGTCATCAGATGGGGCTATAATATATGTATATTAATGTATTATTGTGCTATAATATTATATTATAGCAGATCACCACAGTTGGTAGCTATGCTATAATATTATGTATCTTTAGGATCGTTATCTGCACTGTAAGTTGTCTAACTATATCGAGGTTCGTATCTTGCTGTACCTGTGCACATGATATATTTTGACGATTTAACAAAGGGACGTAACATATTACAGCTACGTGTCACATCATTCGAGCGTTACTATAGAAAATATATTATAACATATATTATAGCGCCGTCTGTGACGTAATTAATGCTTTCTTTAAATCCAAAAAAAAACTTGAGTGGTTAGGTCATTTTCGCTTTTCACCGCCATTTGTTTGTATATATGCATTCCATCTTTATACCTAGTTGTCGTCCTCCTCATCCGAAGCGCCATTTTGCTGAGGCTCCTCATCCATGCCGGCGTCTCCCATACCTTAAATAAAAACGTATGTTTTTGCCATCTAGTGCTTAGAAGTTTTTAACATTTTTTATGTTTCATTATTATATTATCACGCCAGGTCCATTGTGAGGTGGACAGTAAGAAACGAATATTCTATCTTAATAGACTCGACGTTCTTCTTCCACAAGACACCTACCAGATGTCACTTATCATGAACAAATGGATCAGATATTCAGATATCTAATGCCTCCGAAACCGGTAGTGTATGAAAAGAGTGCAGAATGTAGAAGGGCAACATCCGGCTTTATACATCACACTAGATATTTTTGTCACGTTCCCACGCTCACCTTGGTCCTCGTCCTCGTCGGCGGAGTCGCCGGCCACCTCTGCGTTCTCGGCCTCCGCACGCTCCATCTGTCTCGCCAGCTCCGCCTCGTCCGTGGCGGTAACTACCTTCGGCTGCAAACCATGACTTGTTTCTTATTTATAGTTTATATTGAAGTTATTTTACTAGTAAACTGCATAATTTTTTTTAATTTAGATGGTGTACATCATTGTAATTTATAACGTGTTTATTGTAACATAAACGAAGTAAACTAGTAATAACGGATTACCCTAAAATAATGCCTGATTAAATTAGTTTTTTTACAGTATTAAAAGTACCAAATTTACGTAACTTTAAACGATTTATTTGACAACGTATTCTGATTAATGTTACACTGTCTCTGACAATATGGTTACTTGTGTCTTGTTAAAGGTAGATCTCTCACTGGAACAGGACGGTTGAGTCAGTTCTTGACATTTCCAAATTATTGAAGTTATACTTCCTTTGGCCCGTTAGGGCAAAATGATGAGAGTAAATTATTACGATGCGCGCGCACTGTCACGAAAAACCGACACCATGAAATTAGCTAATCAACATTTTAGTTGTACGATATTAAAAAAAAAAGTAACTTCACGCCTGTAATCCCCGAAGAGGTATGCAGAGGAATGTAGAACATTCCTCTGCCCGTTACTTTTAAGTCCCACGATGGAATAGGTAAATACGATATTAAATACAATAATTTATTTAACTAGTAGTATTAAATACCTTTTTTTCTATTTTTAGTGTCGTTTTCTCTACAAACATAAGATTACGCGAAGCATAAAGTTTTCAGAAAGATTTTTGTCTTGTTACGCCAAAGAAGTATAACTTTTTACGTGCATACATAAATACACACACACGTTTTTTTATATATAAGTTAGGAACATATAATAACCTTAGATTGTAAGTCTGCTCAAAAAATATAAGGGCAATAATTTACGGAAACTTACCGCCATCTGTACATTAAACACTCCACCGGAGGTCGTAATAGTGTCATTAATTTTGTCGATAGCGTCCTGTAATGCTTTGAGACCGTCCGTCTTTTCGGGTGTCGATGTAGTCATGACTGGAAATGGAAAAGAGATATTTTTGTATATACAAAATTATATTGCACTGTGTCATACATTATATATCCTATATGAACATTTTTGTTATATTAGAGCATCTTTTATTTTTTCCTATCTTTGTAGTGGTCATAGATTACAATGTTAGTGCTAATAAATGTTTTTGAATTTTAATACTTTAATGTATATATGTATCTTAAAGTATACTTTGTCAATTGTACAATTCGAGAGATTTGTAGTACCTTTAGTGTCAAGTAGTGCAACATTCACAAGGCAGAATTTCACATTTGATTTAAAATGAATGTAAGAAAAGATGATATTAAATTTATGTTGTCTTGTAAAGACTTAATTTTCCATGATTTACCTAAATTATGGTTAAATCGTTATATTCACAATTTATTCTAAAGCGTGTTTAAGACATATGTATAGATTGAAAATAGAGGACTTCTAGAACATTCTGGTCTGGTCACTTAAGTGTTATTTACCATACAAAGGTGGCGCAATCAGATTGATCTTGATAGGCATCTCGGCAGTTGAGAGCGAAAGGCCGGCCTTTAGAGCCGCCTTCACTGCATCAATACCCTCATATCCATAGCATGCACACTCAATATCCGCTCGGATCTTCACTGCTTGAGATGTCAGTTTCCTCTTGATGTTGGCTAGAAGTACCTCCTTTGTCTTCTCGTCGAGACCACATTCGTTTAGGACTGAGGGGTCTCTGCAACATTTAATTTAACCATTTGTAAGAAGAATAATGTTAAGCCAGTATTTTACATAAATAATACAGCCAATTGCTAAAACAGGTCAAACCTGACCATTTGTTTTATTATGGTTATTTAGTGTTACAAAATTTAACAATCTTTGTTGCTACAAAATGAAAACAGTATGTAACTTTGTTTTGTACATTATGATGTATATATTACATATTATTTTATCAAAAAGGTTTTGTTCCGAGGCAACCATTTAAAACTGTTTAACATGGGAATTTGTACTGATTTTTGTGTACATCCCAGACACATAAAATATGCCAGACCCATGTATATAAAAATAAACCATTTTAATTCCACCAATACTTACACAGCGGCCTGTTTGAAAAAGTCATACGCCGAAGCCTTCTTTTTGTACTTCTCTTCAAAGAGCCAAGCGGTTCTCTTATACAACTCTTCCAACTGTTCTGAGTTTTCATAGTGCAGTAGTTCAGCAACGTGACGCAAGATCGAGTTGACCGCCTTCGCCTTGGCGTACCGCTCTGTGCATTTGTCTATATCCTCTGCCGAGACTCGTCGTTTTGATAAATCTATGTAACCTAATTAAGATGATTCAGTATATTATTCTTGGGAAAAAAAAATTGTCATCATGTTTAAAATCCAGTGGTGTGGTATCGATTTTTTCTTTTTCAAAGAACGCTTATTGTTTGTGTGTGGTTGATAGAAATCCAAACTCGATAAGTAATCTAATAAATGTTAATATGAAACAATTTTTACATTGTTATGAACTTTGAATAATGAATATTATTTATTTTCAGGAATAGGTGACGAGGAAGAGGTATATATTAGTACTTAAGTCATATAAAACAATCAGTAATGCCAACAAACTAATACAAACGTGCAACTAGCCTATTCTGTGATCCTCTGCTGAATATAACCCCGAGTTAAAATTATCATTGGAAATAGACACTTGAAATAGTCAGTTTGAATTATATATCTTAAACATTAAATTGTAATTTAATTAAGTCGTCACATTAGGTCATACCTTTTACCCCAACTTGTATATAGTATGATAAACTATATTAAAACCATGCTTAATTTAATACTGTAATGGTGATCCTTACCTTTGTCTTTATCAACCCTAATGACCACAACTGGTTCAGTCTTGCCCACTCTGATGAGTTTATTGATGGACCTGATACGTCTTCTCGACAACTCGGAGAGCAAAATCATGCCCTCGATATTATTGTACTCTAGCAAGTGGACATATGCGCCCATCTCTGCTATGGACCGTACATTGACCATTACAACATCTTCCACCTCAGGATACTTTTCCTGGTAAAACCTACATGACAATGGCATCTGAAAATAGCCCATGAAAAAGTAATGCATTAGAACATGGCAATGATTATGATGAACATGGCAAGGTATTTTGTGGGTAATAATTGTAAACTAAATTATTTTTCAACTCATTTTAGGACAATTTGGCTTCAAAACTTTGTTTCTCTTCCGTTAAAGCTTACATCTCAATGTACCTCTTAAGAAGGCTAAAGATGACTAATGTCTTGTCTATGCATTATAATATTTAGAACTATTTTCAGAGGCTGACAGCTTTACAACAACTTATATCTCACTGTGAAATAAAGATGTTCTCTCATAACAGACAGTATTCAATGGCTAGTTAAGTTGTGTGTATGTTTCCATACTCTGCCACATAGTACTAAACAGAGCCTTACTACAGGCACAGTAAAAAGAAAGTTAACTACATAAATACATATCTCAATCTTTATCCAGATTTACAAAGATATATCTTTGTTTCCTGCAATGAAATATGCATCATTTTTGTGAAATAATTTAGGTTCCAAATTATTTCTTGATTGTATTAGGATTTTTTTTTTTGACACATGTTGGTTAAATTTGCTAGTTTTGACAACACATATAAAATAAATACAAGATAATTGAAGATGCAGTGTTTATGTTATAGATATCAGGACATAACAAAGTATTGTTCTGGTTTTTGGTTTTAAATTATTATTAGTTATAGTTATTAAGACTCTCCAGATGGTTGAATGGTTACAAGTGTAATTGCTGATCAATACGTCCTAGGATCAAATCTAAGTATTACTGGATTTTTTAAGTTAGATTTTCTAGTAGTGACTCAAAGATTAGATTTGTGTCTGATGTATGGCAATAGATTCACTATCTGTTCCAGAATGGGTAACTGGTGAAACATACATATGCTATATTTCTTAAGTTAAAAATAAGGCATTAAACATTCATAAACTATGCTTTCATAGATCTTGTGGATAAGTGAATGAAATTCATGGATGTATTCATTCTTAGCCTGTGTGTTGATATGTTTATAACTATATAGCTTTGAGTCTTACTGTATTCATTGTAATCAACGATTAACTGGAAATTAAAAAACATCAAGACACATGGAATATATGCTTCTTCATATATAAGACTTATGGACACTGCCATCAAATTCATTGTTTTAGTCTCCTACTAATAAGTGATTGACCAGAGTTAATAGGATTTATGTCGATACACCACGTTACTTTATGCAAGTATATTTGAAAATAGATGTTGTTACAGATCAATTTTATAAACATATTTATAATATTTCTCCAAGAAAGCTGACCCAGTTTTAACAGGCTCTTTATTAGAAAAAAAAGATAAATAGCGCATCAAAACATCGTCCACATCCTCTTTTCACGGCATTAGAAAGCTGAAAGATGTGTTTTGTCTCATAAACGTTAAAATATTTACACCCGATATAACCTAAAATTGTTACACACTGATAATTTACACCTATAGCAGAGTGAGTAAAGAAATCTTTCCTACCTTGTGTAATTTTTAGTTTCGTTCAATAAAAGAATTTTAGAGAGACTTAATATAATGATGAAGTAGAACTGTTCACGTTGACCCAAGATGACAATTGACAAGACAAGAACAAGAACAACCATAGATAGACATTTTTACATTTTTATTTTTCCTGACACTTCGTAAATTGCTCACGACATAAAGTAACAAAGTAACTTCACGCCTGTAATCCCCGAAGAGGTAGGCAGAGGAATGTAGAACATTCCCACGTTACACCAGTT
>DWFO01005633.1:0-10394 GCA_018246595.1 Mimoniades nurscia nurscia
TGGGACGTAAACGTAACTGGTGAAACGTAGAAGTGTTTTACATTCCTCAGCCTACCACTTCGGGAATAACAGGCGTAATATTACGTTACAGTTCATTTTACATACAGGTTATTCAGGCAGATTGAAGTTTTGCCTTATACATATATATTTTTAAAAACTCGTTTCGTCCGCACGATGGTTTTCAAATTAATTATTTATTTGTGTCAGGCCGTCCTTAGGAACAATTATAGGTCGCCTAAATCCAACCTAAATCCGTCCAGACGCCGCTATCTGGTTATTTCAGCGTCGCGGTATTCAGTTACTTAATCCTGTTAGAGATCGCTGACGTCAGCTGTCGTTAATGTCCTCATTGAAACAAATTGATATTTGTCGACTCTTTTCATTCGTTGCTTTACATTGCTATTTGAATTTGGAATATGAAAGTGTCTCATTTATCTATGTAAAGTCATAAATACTTTTTAAAGGAATATTTTGTATGTAATAATAGGACTAAATTACGTAACATTATGCCTATAATCTTCGAAGAGGTAGTTAGAGAGGGTAGTACACTCTCTCGTTTCACCAGTTACGTTTACGTCCCACTATGGAATAGGTGGTGAGTCTGTTGCCGTACATCGGCACATTCCAGACTCCGAAATACTATCAGAAAATCTAAATTAGAAAAAATTATTAGTGCCCCATTCGTTATTTGAACCCAGAAGAACCTCTCGATCGGCAGTCGCGCTTGCAACCAACATGACCAACGAGACAGTCAACTAATTTCAAGAAGGCATTTATAATAATAACAAGAATGACACTCATGATGTCTTACTAGTAACATCCGTATTGTACTTGACATATGTCTACAAAAATATAAAGATATAAAATATATTTATATACAAATATATAAAGATGTACATATATGTACAAATATATATAGATAACAAATACTTAATCCAGTTTTTTAAATTGCTGCAGACGTATGCGCGACCGGAAATTGAACCGGCTCCCCATTAAACTCCCCGTCCCCGTTGTGTCTAATGAATCATTAATTTGTAATTTTCATTGCCTCTAATATTTTCTCGATTCGTTTATTATATGTGATTACGATTATTATTTATCAATGTTACTATTCAAACAAGAATAGGTTGTGAACCTAACTACGTTATTTCGGCTCGAAATCACTCCAGCCCCGTTTCCAGGCTTGCCTAATTCAGTTGCGTAATCCAGTTGGAGGTCGCTGACGTAGGCTATCGGCAGTTGATTCAGATGGGTTTGTTCTTGTATTTATGCGAACGTTTATGTAGGCGGACCGCATGTACAATGATGAGCGGCGTGGTACTATGAACTCTATAACGAAACAAAATATTTCCGTTTCACTATTAGTCGATGTGATGTTTAAGCAATCGTGGTATCCGCTGTGAATATATCCCCATACTGGACGTAGGTTTAATAATGCGTTTGAAACAGACGCAGTCACTTATAAAATTATCGTTTTGTATTAAAACACTAGTTGCAATTCTTGTTTGATTCCACTGATGTTTTTCCTAAATTTTTTTAAGGAATACTGAACATGTAAGATTTCCATATACATTACCATGATGCTCCTTCTGCGGACTAAGCTTCAAAACTTCAGTGATAGAGTGGGTAGTAATGTACACAGTACTGCAAGCTATGTATTAAGAATAGGATTCAGTAGTGACGATTCCGTCAATTTAACCTAATTAAAATTTGTACATACATACATACATACCTTCACGCCAGATCCCTTACGGGGTAGGCAGAGAGTACCAAAGTGCTAAATATCTCTATCCTCACAGACCTTCTACATTTGTAACTTTTCGATATACACATGTTTTCTGTTAATTGAAGTTTTTCTTTTCGCCTTGCAATAGCAGTGCAAGCCAACAACTTACAAGCTTACGAACTCGACTGCGCAGATATATTGAGAATATAAATAATACTTCAGCCATTAAATAAAGACGGCTTCTTCTCTCTTTTTCATGGTTACAATTAAGCTGTACGCTACAGAAAGTAGCTATTCATTCTGAGATGCGAGGTTTTTGTCGTTAAAGGGGAAAGCATTGGAGAGAAAAATATGCAGAAATAACGAATTCTTTTTTACTAAATATACATACATGTGGTTACATTGTATGTGCAAGAGTAAATTGTTATTCTAATCCAACACTATGTTTAGTTGGTATGCTTTTTGCGTTCAATTTAATTGGATGGACAGTACAGTGCAAGCGTTTTTACGTCACAAAATAGATCTTATACAACCCTCATCTATTGAGATAATAAGCGTCAACAATCGCTTATCATTGTTTCATATTACTAGTGTAATGAAATGTTAGGTTTGAAACTATCATGCATCCAAGAGTTTACTGTGTTCCCCAATGAGGACGATTATAACCGTGTGAATACTGATCCGCCAAAATGTGATTGTAAAATATCGTAGAAAATATATATAATTATAGCTTATTTGGTTAAAGCAGATAAGACTGGTTAGATATTACTGTAATAAGATACTGCTGCGTCATTAGACCTAAACCATAAAAGAAATTTCAAAATCGCGTCCCAGTCGTCCTTGATAACAACGAATCTATGATTGGTTATACATATATGTACATAAATGTATATTTTCATAATTTTAATACTTTCTGTAAACGCTTACCGATATACGAGTTGCAATGACAATATTAATAAATAATATCAATAACATTTTTAGACAATTTATACATAATAGATATATACAATAAACTATTTAGAGTGTATACTGTGAAAATTAGACAACTTTTTAATTATGTCATCCAATAACATACACGAATAGTCTTACAATCACACGGAGAACAAATACTCATTCCGTCACATAAATGTTTTCACTGGATGGGAATTGAAAACAGAACCTTAGAAATTGGGGCCATTGTATACTGGACACACGGGACGTAATTAGTTATAATTCTTCAAATAATTAATCGAAATATACAAAGAGAAACACATCGCTCAAGAACTTTAGGCCTAGAAAATATTTAAGTCATTATTGAATATTGAAGTGATATATAGTGGTACCTTCAAGGTTTTACGGTTGTTACTCTACAGCAACAATTGTGTACAAGAGCATAGCATTCCTCGAGAACTTATGAAACACTTATGGAAATTTTCGGTCTAAGTATCGACCGCTTTCGTTGACAACTAGAACGAACAGCTTCAAAAGTTCTGAGATGCTAGTACAGAATCGCAAGTGGTAGCTCTCCAGACCTTTCAGTGCTTACATTGTATATTCAAGTTTAGCTGCAGGACGCTCTCACACAGACAACAGTAGCATGAAACTCTGTTTCTATAGGTATATCAAATATACATTATCTTTAATGATGGACCTGATGTGGTGACATATATGTACGTACATGTATATTCACGTCAGGTCCCTCACGTGGAATGCAGAGAGTACCGTGTGCAAAATATCTTCATCCTTACAGACCGGTCGCGCTTCTTCTACATTAAATTAAATTGTTATGACTTATTATTATAATTGGTACCTCTTCGAAGATGACAGGCGTGATGTTACGTGGCTGCATCACATTTTACTAGTTTATTAAGCATCATTGTGACTTATTTTAGACGATATTCTTAATTAAATCTGCTAGTATATTAATAACTCGCCAAGATTGTGGTTGATTGTGTTAAAATTAATTGCATCACCGAACAAATGAATATAAAGAGTTAGAAAGAAATCATTTTAAAAAAGATAATAATTTATTCATCCCTTAAGAAACACTGAACCGAAAACTTGTGAGCAGAACTTTATAGTCAAATCTCGAAAAATTTCCAGTTTGAAATATTCATAATAAAATTTAAAAACTTGACAATTTTTAGACAGATTTCATTTAGCTGATTTTCTCATAGCGTCAGTCAAAAACATTTCTGCGATAATTAAAAACTTACACACCAAGATATTAAATTTTCTACTCGTTACTTGGTAAGCTTGCGTCAGTAATACGCTGAAAACTACGACTATTCTTACATTTTAATACGTTTCTCGCATTAATTCATGAATATTCTCAAAAAGTTTCGCATCCGGAAGTACCTATAGAATAAACAATTAATTATTAAATTACTGAATTAAAAAGTTACACATTCTTGTGATAGGTACAACATTTGTTAACAATCACCGTGACTATGTTTTGTGGTTTACGGGGTTCCAGGCTCGATCGTCGGAGTCCAAAACTTGGTTAACGACCTCGCCTGCCCCTAGTGTACCCTGCTATATAATAGACGACGTTGTGGCGATCAGCTGATAGAATTGTAGCGCGGGATATCTAAGGTTGGCTAAATAATTTGATGAGTAAGTGATTAAGTTCATCAAAAGCTCTATCCAGCAGTGAGTTTTATGGGTGGATGATGACGATGATGGAGTGCTTGTTGTGTCGGAAACCTTTTTTTAGGTAATTCACATTAAAAAGACTAATGTACAATTTGATTTTATGTAACTTTTGTATGGATATATAGAACAGTGTGGTGTTAAATTGTCATGTTCAAAGCCGCCTTTAGTTACTGGAGAGACCAATGGACAGCCGCGCAACGTGTAAAGGAGTATGCTCACTTATCGCCCAATGATCACTTGATAATGAATTGTCGCTCACCTATGAATATTTGCAACACACGATTAGTTCGAAGCATATTACCAGACCGTTGTTATTTTTAACAATAATGTATTTTGTATATAACTGTATCATGTGTAATTGTATTGAAATTTCGTTCATTTATATTTGATTTACCGAACAATATATGTACTCCTGTTCTTGACTTTCTAGCTTTATTTTAATGCCTTCTCCATAGCTCGCTGAGCTACCTTTAATTGGTGGACCAGTAGCACCGTGAGTGTCCACGTCTCGGCTTTTGTCTTCAGACTTTGCGGTATTTGTGACGAACTGATTCTTTATACAATACATCATAATCATAGTAAAGGTTCATTTTGTGTAAACGCTAAATGAGAAATACGGGAAAATCTGAGTAAAACACTACTGAAAGTGAAATAAGTGTGGTCCTGAAGTTTTTCCGTAAGATTAATTCGCCGGAACGCTAACTTTGTGCATAAATAAACGACTTTTCCGCTTTTAGGGGTTCCTGGATAAATAAAAAACCTTTGTGTAGCTCGTGAATAGATTTAATATACATTTTCTACGTAAGGCAGAGAACACACAGATTTTGTTGTGGATATAAAGTATAATACTTTATTCGATGTAATCTGGTAGATGCTTCTATTATTAGTATCCGTCAAACAATACCAAGCAAATTTTAAATATTTCATAAGCAAGGCGGATAAATAGTTTACGCTTTGATTTCGAATAGTGTCACTCAATTATTTTGAGACAAAAATAATGATATTACTACTTTTATTATTCAATAAAAGAATGCATGAAACAAAGATGAATAATATTTTTTTATCGCTACCAAAGGATATTTATTCTTAGCTAGATGTTCATTGTTTCCTAAACCTTGTGTTTATGGCACGTAGGTATCTCCAGCAAATCCTATGCATTTATCTATGTAGTTAAGCAAAATCTTTGATTATTCGTTGAGTTATTCGTATATTTCTTTTGGAGATTTTATAAGCTTGCATTGTAAACAGATAATCTCAGATATTACAGCGAGAAATTTTTTATCGTAGTTCTACTAGAAGGACTGCCTCGTTGGTCGTGTTGCTTGCTAGGGCAACGTTGCTATTGGGTTTTTAGAAATTACGAAACCGACCTAGGCTGGAGAATCGACATGTGTTTAGTTAGGCAAAAGGTACGAGGTCAGTGTAACAGTTCTTGTACTGATATCTTTACGCCATGTCCCTTACAAGGTAGGCGGAAGCGCCGAATGCCAAATATATCCGTCCTTACGGACCTACCGAGCTTCTTCCTTATTCAACTCTCTGTAAACATGTGTAAGTTGATTGCGTGTATCTATGTCAAAAAATGTCAATAAAAAAAAGACGTTGTTCAATGTAGAAATAAACTGAACTGAATAAATAATATATGCGGAATCCGTCTTTTAAATTAATTCAAGCATCTGGATCGTAGTTTAATTTAGGGTCTCGTTTGCACCGAAAAGCCTTTTTGTAAATTAGCATCAATTCTCGATGTTTCGGGTATAAATTTACCTTCGCACACCCGAGAGTGCCGGGAAGTTTTTATTTGATTTATTATCAATATTCAACAATTCGAATTTTTTTCTCACTTAACTGAATTTCGGGCTAGGTATACGAGTGAGACATAAAAAACCTGCGACGCATTGAATGTTTATCATCTATAATATTTTTTATGTAATTAACAAAGACTGTTTCATTACGAAGAATGTTAGTTATTACATTAAGAACCATAAACACTTTATTTAAAGAACAATAGTAATAATCACAGAAACGAAATATCGAATTTTGTAATAACTAGTATAACAGGCGGGGGCAATGATTGCTTTATTTATACAAAATATCATATAAATGAAAACTTAATATATTCCGGGATGCCACGTACTTAGCTGTCTCAAATGCAAATGCAATACATTGGAGTTTAATAGCAATCTAATGTATTTCCGTCTTATCCGGTTTCCTCGGTTTGCAGAAGCGTGGTTTGGTGAAACGATAATGTAAGATGTGGCGAACAAGAACAGGGTCTTATCCGGTTATAAACGTTATACAGGGTGCATGTATTATACAGATTGTATGTAGTAGTTTAATTTGCTCGAAGAAATTTCTGCATAAATTCTATTGAATGTGTTAATGTTGGGTCCTATGGCATATGATTTGCTCCAGATTATAATTCATTGTTATGGCTAATTGAATATTTTCCTGTATCATTTTTATTATTGGATTATTTTAGAAATATTTTTTTAAGGTTACCACAGAGATCCAAGTGATAAATTATATCAATGGTAATCAAGATGATTGTCTCATCACTAATGACAGGTTATTCTTTATATGTAGGTATATAGACTCAGATAAAATATCTTTTTGACTATAATATGCTTATTAGGTCTGTTCCAGTTCTTTTATAACCTTATAAATAATATTACTTTTAGCCTATATTATACCATATGCCGATCATGCCGTTTAATATTTAAATACATATATTATGAATATTAAAGAACATAAGCCTTTAGTCGTCTATTGTTTCTTGGCAACTCTGCTTCAATATCCGCTTTATCCGGTTCAGCAGTTTAACGGAAGTGAGGTGTAGCGTGATAATGGAAGCAATAACGGCGCACGATGTTGGTTCTTATCCGTGAAGCAGTTTACCTTCAGAGGAACCATTAAAATTTATTCGCGGTAACGTTACACGGTCAAAAAAATACGCTTCTAGCGAGCTGGGATTTTAGTATATTTAGACTGTTATCTATTAACTGATAAAATAATGGAAGAGAGTCTTAATTGTAAACTTGAGATTTTGTGATTCTCCTAGTTAAAGAGACAATCTGTATGTTTAAGTGACTTCTACGAATTGATTTATTTGTTCAGATTAATCTATGAATTTTCGGTATTGTATGTATTATATTAATGTTATGTAGATTACCGTGTTAATTAATGGAAGTGTTTTCTGTGGAATAAATTAGAAAATAGAAATAATTTTAAAATTGAGTGAATTGAATAGATATTAGAAAAAACGTTTTACGTTTTTAGAAAATTGCTATATTTTGTATTGATATAGCAAAATCATTGTATAGAGGCTGAAACTAGTCACAAATAACATAAAACTAGTTAGGCATAACATGCAACATCCCAACTTAGTCTTGAAGAGCACATCTGCTACAAATGTCGCGGAACTTCTTATGAAACTATCTAGTACAAAACATATATTGTATAAACTACACTTTATTATTGTGCATAACTTAAATTCGAATGCTATAAGCTTAACTAAATAATGAAGCGTTCTGTAAAGATGATTTTATGTAATGAAATTATCGTTTTAACATATGTACATGAAGTAATCTGTTCCCGAAGTAGGTATAACATATTGAGTATCTTTTGAAAGATGTAACCCGAATATACTTTATTAATCCCTACAGATCTATATATTCATACATATATCGTGAACAAATAGATTTTAATGCGGTATCATTTTTAATCGCGATGTTTCATATTTTAATGAAATAAACACATTTACATATTTATTTAAACTAAAATTATTCCCATTAATAATATAATCTTCGCATTTTCTAATAACGCATTGGAATTACTTAATATGACACAATAAAGTAAAGATGGTAGAAAACTACAATGCAATTAACAGTTATAGCAGATGTAAATTTATCGTAATATACATCAAAATATCCTGAGGCGAAAAATGTATAAAAACGTGCTTTCAAATAACTTTTTATACTCAGAACTGTTCGCAATAGTTAAGCATACAAATTCAAATGCAGTAAAATTCCGACATAAAAAAGTCTGCCTGACCGGAAATTGAAAGAGTAAAACAATGCATGAACGGCTGGCGTTTCAATCTGTGTGTCAAACGTACCGTTGAAGTTGGTAAATTTATAATACATAATTTAGGTTATAATGTTTTGGAACAATTATATCTCAATACTGTTATTATCGTATCTCGTGTAATAATATATGAAAAATAAACGCAACCGCACCGTTTTAAGTTTAAATATCACTAGCTATAACGGTGAAGGAAAACATGGTGAGAAAACCTGCACATCTTAGAGTTCATTAAAAAAAATGTTCTCTAAGGCGTGTGAAGTCTGCCAACCCGCACTTAGTCAGCGTGGCAGACTATGGCCTTAGCCCTCCCATTCTGAAAGGAGACCCATGTTCCAGCGGTGGAACGATAAAAGGGTCAAAAAAACGCAAACAACTGCACCAATGAGGAAGTCAATGAAAAAATTAACCAAATTTATTTAAAAAAAATGTGGTTTGGTATAAATTATTTATTAAACGCGTTAGTGACGTCACCATCGTTCTTATTCACCTTTATTCACCTCTGTGAAAATATTCATCTCTTTGGAAATATTCACCTCTGTGAAAATATTCACCAAAAATAATGTGAACGCGGCAGCTAAGCAGTATAGTCGTACGCTAATCCAGGAAGCGGTAATCCATAAGTTGGGTAAGGAAAAAAATAGGATAAGCCTGACCTACGAACATTGCCCGAAGTGCGAACATTGCCCCCGGCCTAAAAACCAGTGGTTTTTAAAAGGAAAAAGAAGAAATAACTAAAGGAGGTGCGGGGGGGCGGGCAGTAAAATAATTTTATTGAGAAGGAAGCGGGCAAAGACATATGACAGGTCTTCTATTTACACCTGTCGACGTTTTCACAGAGGTGAATAAGAATATTAAAAAAAAAATTAACAATGATGTATGTCGGTAAATGCATAACATAATATGTTTGGTTCTTTGACCCCATTCTTGTTTTGTTGTTTAAATATTTTATTTATAGAATTAAGTTCACTTAGAATTTTAGGGCTTTCATGATATTAAATATGTATAATAACAACTTATTTAATGTTACCGATTGTCCCGCTATCAGTTATATTTATTGGTTGATTTATTTATTACATATTTATTTATTAAAAAAATGTTATGGTGATCACTGCAGGTATATTTTCATTTTGTTCACATAAATCTCTCTTACGTAAGATTCTACCGACTAAATCAATTGAGACTATTCCAAAATATTTCCACAAAGAGTGCGATAGAACATTTTCTTTAACATAAAATAGCAACTGAAATCATCAATTGATGATAATATAATAACGCGGCTGAAGCTTAAATCTTCCGGGAAATAGAATATTAATATTTTTGTAGGCATAATTGTATTATTAATAGTGCCATAAGGGATGTTAGCGGGAGTTAATGTAGCGTGAAATCATAGAGAGTAAGGTAGGTTTTCCTTTGTTAATGCGTTAAGTGCGAATTACATTCTGAATGGTCTTGCGGAAATATGTGGAATCATGTGGAAATATATGAAAAAGCTTGTGTCAACAACTTATTTCCGATCCAAGACATGCTTTGCCGTTATCGATGTTTGTCCTATATTGAATATCCTCAACTAATATTTTGATTTGATATTTCCTTAATATGCATATAAATAAAGAGGCTAGTTACCTAATACATATTATTGGCGATCGTAATAAACACATGATCAGGAAATTGATGGCAAAGGGATTTTTTCTTATTTGTTACTATATGAGTCTTGATCTGACTTGTTAGTCGAGTGATTGCAAGCACGACTACCGAACAACAGATCCTAGGTAAAAATCCCGGGTTGGATATTATTGAATTTTTCCATTACAATTACTTCTTAGATTTTTTAATATGAATTTCTAGTAGTAGAACAGAGACTGTATTTCTACGCGGTATATAACCTTTTTTTTTTGTTAACGTCAGGAAAATGCATTTACGCATCCCATCGAGCCCGGGGGGGTTCGAT
>DWFO01005634.1:0-10391 GCA_018246595.1 Mimoniades nurscia nurscia
TATATGGCAATAGGCTCACCACCTATTCCATCGTGGGACTTAAAAGTAACTGGTGAAACGTGGGAATGTTCTACATTGCTCTGCCTACCTCTTCGGGGATTACAGGCGTGAAGTTACTTTTTTTTAAATATGAAGTTAAAGTGATAATATTGTATTATTAAATTTGTTTATTTTATTTATAGTTTTTTTAACATAAATATAGACTTGCGTTTGATCCTGGTAACGAGTAACGGTATGTGGGATGGCTTACACCTACGATAGCACGTTCGCACAGATGGCGATTATTTCATCATCACTCATCATCACCACCATCATCAACATCATCAGCAGCAGCAGCAGCCTGTTCCCTTCCATTGTCAGACATAGGCCTCCCCAATAGTACGCGATTGTAGAAGATCTAAATGTCTTCGTATGTAATCACTGCCAGCGACTTTGCATATATTATATTACTGATTTATTTAGTTTTGTAAATTTTGTTAAGGAATATATAAAATACATTAATTAATTAACTCATTAGTTAACACTATACGTTGGAATTTCATATACGTTTAAATTTCATATACTAACAAAATACGTTGAGAACTATTTTTCCTTTATAGAACTGTAACTATTTTTCAGATATTACATTTAATTCCTTGCAACAGGTGTATTAGCGCTTCTTTTAATCTCCACTTATTCTCTAGAAAAACATGAGGTAAGAAGAAGAAAGAAGATCGTGTGCCGTAAAGCGGGCTGCGATCAACGACTGCGCAATAACACTTTATGGCGTGACGTAGTAATGAGCACTTGGGGTATTTAGAGATGTATCTATCGCCCTCCAACAAAACCCAAGCACCTACCACTGGGATTATCATTGCTCGTACGACATCACTATCTCCCTCAAGCGTTTGGAGAATACGAATACAATCGGACGAGGAATATATAACACACTATCCCCCCCCCGGCTCCGCGCGTGTATTTAACAAATATTTTAAAGATTATACATTTCAACAGACACACACCCTTCGTTTTGCATCGAAGTTAACTAATAAAGAATACATTAGAATGAAAGTTTTTTATGATTTTTTAAATACATTTTGTTGTTTATTTTTCATTATTTTTTTTGATTATGTTCATCAGGGATATTGTAGGATTCCAATGGCGGGAGAATTTTTCAAATCGATCCAGTAGCTTATAACTAGTGAATCGTGGGAGTATAACACACTCGTCTGTCCATCCCTTCAGAAGAATACCGGCTTTATGTTATTACACATTGTTAATGTTATGTATGATTAGGTAACTATCCAATTTTTAGATCGACACCATTTTCAGACGCTGATAGGTACTTTACTGAATAAGATTTGTTTGGCGAATGCATTTTACACTAATACTCGTAGTTTCATCTCACGAAATTCCTTCAAATAGTCCGATAACACTCCGTCTACACAATAACGATTATTATCTTTGAAATTTATTATTATTACACTTTACACTTACGATCATTACACTTTGATTCTAAAACAATATGTTACGAATGTAAAGTAGTAACAGAGTGCTAACAATATTACAATATTTTATTGTTATGTTTCGTGATTACATACACACATACATTTCTTCACGCCAGGTCCCTTGCGGGTTAGGCAGAGAGCATTAATCATGTTTCGTGATTGTTACACATTATTACGTTTAAGCTTGAATCATGTATTTTTTTGATGGCCTAATATTAAAATAATTAAATAGATAGAAGATGGATAATGATAAAAATATGTATGTCGCCGCCAACAGCCATCTTTGGAACAAAAGAAAATTACTATATTACATTAATCCGATAACTTTTTATAGACTCTATCCGGAAATGACGCAATCCTGAACCTCAGTGTAGGTGTCTTGAGAGTTTCCGAACCGCACTGAATGGTCCCTTACTTTAGGAATATTTTGTAATCTTCATATAAAAGTGAACTTCGACCATAAAGAAAATCATGCAATTTGTTAAGAAAAGACGATGCAAACTACAAAAAATAATGTAGCACTTAGTTTAAAAACTCTCCCAAGAACTTTCGCAGAACATGTACTTTGCTCTTTAGATGAAATTTCCTGCTATTTTGTAACATTTAATTTGAAAACTCAAGAATTTTCTTTGATAAACTAGTATGAAATATGTAATATTTTTTATTCATATTTTTCGTGTTGAAATATTTTTGACTTATGTACATTTTAGTCTTTCAGTACTTTATATGAATATGAAACGATCTTTAGAGTTGCAGTACAACGCAATTGACTGTAGTTGTTACTACTAGCGATCTGGTTAATCAAAATATTATATACTTTTCTCATACATCAAATTTTCAAACTTTATGTCGATTACAACAAATTATTATATTATTAGAATAAATAAATATTTAACTGCCTCGTTGGTCGAGTGGTGGCAATCGCGACTGCTGATCGAGGTCCTGAATTCCATTCCTGAGTCGAGTAAAATTTGATTTGTCCAATTAAGAATTTCAAGTTGAAATAACTGATAAAAGCTCAGTGTCTTGATTGGTACCTGGTAGTTCGGTCATCCCTTATTCCATAAGGAAACATTTACGATGTTACTTATTATAAAATTATTTCTTACAAGAATAAAACAAGATAAGAAAATAACAGAATTTTAAACATAAGAATTTGTTCAGAAACAGAATTGAAATAAGCGCTCTAAAGTGGAACAGCCAACATCTGCATTCGCTGCCCGCGGGAACTCCGTGGGGACACAGTTTCGATATATAACCAGAGACAGTGCTCCTTCTGCTATACAATTTTAAATTGCTTTAGCAAAGTTCATTGTTTTTAACAATTCCCCAAAAGAATACTACAGAATGCAACCCGATAGCTTTGTGGTCTACAACCAAAGACAACACATTGGTAACCCTGATTTCCTAATGTCTATAGGCGTGGATGACCACTTACCATCACGTGGGCCGCCTGCCTGTTTGTATTGCCTTTTAACATAAAAAAAGCCACACCTAAATATAATATGTAAGTGATTGCTTATTTCTTTTTATAACGACGAGCATGCAGTCCACCTGATGTTAAGTGATTACTGCCGCCCATGGATATTTGTAATAAACCCCAGATAAGATTAGATTCCTATCGGAGGTCGACCACAGATGCGCCGCTACCCCTGAGGACTAAGGTGGAATGACTCGAACAAGTGTATCTCCCTTACCACAGGAAGGAAGGAAGGTTTGAAGGAAACCAGACACACACACAGCAGCGCTTAACGCTGCTGTTATAAGGCAGAAATAAAACAAATTGTAAACAAAGTTGGTCATGACATGTTTTGTTACTCTCCGCTCACGAAGAGAATATTTGAGTTTAGATGTGACATTAATAAATTATGGATTTATCTTGAATATCACAACTACATATATCTTCTGGATATAAGCTGGACATATATGTAACTGTAATACAGTCACGTATGTTTGATGCGAATTGCAAGCTTAAATCTATCGATCTATAAAGTTACCTAACTTTAAAACTATGTATAAAGTTACCTAACCTAATACCGGATGCAGTTGGCATTTGTATGTTTAACCAATTTGTGGGAAATTAACAACGTAACTTCAAGTCTGTATTTATAGAACGGGTAGTCAGAGGGGCGTTGTAATCCCGCTTTATAAAAGTCTTTTTATGCATGCTGTGGAAAAGGAGATGCGATATGATCCATGAACATTCATGTGCTTTGAAGAGTACATTAAGCAATTCGTCTCAGTTGAAGTCGTTGAATACATTAGATATCCTTACTGGCGTGACGTAGTGGTACATGTTCCATGGGTCCTTCAGTTGCAAATGAAGTCCACGACCAGCAGTGGGACATAAAAAGGATTGCAAACAATCAACATAATTATTTTAGTACAGGCGGTAGTAATACATAATTAATCCATACTGATTATACAGGAGCGTGACATAATCGGAGGTAAACATACCTAATTGGTGAAACGTGGGTATGTATTATATTCCTCTGCCTACCTCTTCAGGCAGAACAGGCGTGATATTACGTACGTTAAATTTATGTTGGAAAGTTTGGAAGCGAAATTGGACTGAGACCAAACTTACTTATTGTTGAAATACAGCCAAATGGAGGACCGAGTTTCCTTTTATATCAAACACACACTAAAACGCTTCAATACTTGACAGTAAACATTATTTCGATAATAAAACAATCGTCGACTGTTGATGTGTCAATCAACCTTGACAGATGGAAGTGTGTTGGGAAAACACAGCAGCGTCTCCTTACAACGCACTCAATGTGAACTGAGGCCAGGAAAAAACAGTTTCTTTGTAAACAGCTGCGAAATAAATGTGGAACAAAAGGGCCGTCTCAAGTTTTATTGTTGCGCCTTGAAGTTTAGATGATATTTATACAAGAAATATCCACTGAGCGAGCGTAACTACTTTTATATAGATGTAGCTGTAAGTAGTTCTTTTAACAATTTGCCAGTTACAATTTGTTCAGTTACAGTGCGATTTCTGACATACGTGTCGTCTTGCTCAGTAAATTCTTTCTTCAAAATATTTTCTTGAGATCTTTGTATCGCGAAATCCGTTATATAAGTCGGCTAATGTGACTGAATTTGATGTTCCAAGAAAATAATGGACTATTGTTTGTAATACTTTGAGACAACTGTATATGATATTTGTTCTGAGTAGAAATCGAACCGACAACTCCGAGTTGATTGGTGAAGGTCAAATAAAAAAAAAACAGACCAGTCGATTATTTTAAATCATTACATGACTATTATAATGTGCAGTGAAATGCGAAAATTAACACGGCAAGACGTACTAAGCTACGTATACACCATCAATAGAGCGGTTGAATACAAGATATGGGATACACGTTCCACTGCCCAGTTTCTGTATGTAGATGAGCACGGATGGCTGTCAGGGGAGCCATTCCTATGTAGATTTCCAGTTCTGGTTCGTTACATACAGTTTGTTTCGCGACCAATCTGTTGGGATCTACTCCGTCCTGCTACAATTTTAAAAAAAGGTTCGCAACCTTTACCGAGCCTCATTTATACAAATTGGTCCACTCACGTTAGCATAACAATGTCGACTGTAATCATTATGTTATGATCGATGTCATTAGTTCATTGCGTTATAATTACGTCTCAGTTGTAGGTTGCGGATTTACTGTTAGATAGAATAAGGTTATAAAATGATTATAATATGTATGTACTGGCCCGTTGGTGCAGTAGTTAGTAAACCTACTGCTGCGCAGGGGGCCGTGGATTCGATTCCCCCCCCCCTCCCGTAATTAATATTTGTGTGATAACCTCAAGTTTATATAAAAAAAAGTAATAATTGAATTAATTAACACTGATGGCCTATTACTGCAGTATTATTCGGAATCAACGTCAGTGGAACACCGTTACATCAGAAAAACCATAAGTCGTACCGGACTTTTATAATTTCCTGCTCAATTGCAGGTATGCGGTCTTAAAAAATGCTGTCCAAATTCGGCTTGACAGACATTGCATTCGTCACAGGACATTATGGAAGGTATCAGCCACGCGGGGTTTCCTCCCAATGTCTACCATTACCGTTACGCCAAGTAATGTTGTATCTTCAAACGAATTTTATTATAAAATGTTTGATTTTATTTATGTTAACTCTACGTTCTCTACGCGTATTTATTGGATACTGCGCGTGAATTTTATGTGTGTGATAGAGAGATCTTAATTCATAGTATGGATAAGTTATTTCTATTCTCATTAATTACTATTAATCAGATATAAATTAAGCTTACAGAGTAATGTAATTCACAACTTTTTACAGCACTTTATCAATTAAGCAGTAAAGAGTTTTCTTTCGTTTTTCCTTTGATTAAATCTTTCAACTGTTTCGTTAAATCTTTTTCTATCTGTAACTTTCTAGTTCTTTTTATCTCAAATACGACGAAACTTCGTTTTAATTAAAGTATCTAACAATCGGTCTTATTGTACCTACCAGAAAATAACAAGCATCTCGTAAAAAACTAATTAAAAAACAGTCTCAGGTAGGTCTTTAGTTTCGATATGAACAGTATACTTGTCGTAAAAACTTTTTGTTACAAATTTTGTAACAGCCAAATTATGTAATAAACCAACAAATAAGTGTAAATGTAGTAATTACGAAAATAATTTTGAGTAAACGATAATTTCTCGCCATAATCTGTTGCATAAACGGATCCCACTAAAACTGAACTATAAACAAAATCGATTTCTTTTACTGATGTAAAGCACTTAGTTCTTTACAGCCGTTTTACAGCCCGGGGATGGTTTAAGTGCGAACGAGAGGGTGCATGAAGGGAGCCTGCTCGAGTCGCGACTATGAGTATGTCTGATTAAATACGAACATATACTGCCCCGCGCACCCTGGATATTGTGATTAATCCTTTTACCACGATGGCTGATCACTCACGATCAGCTATCGACTAGACAAAGAACAAGAAGTGCGACCGTACCAACATTATATTTCAAATAGTAGTTATAAGGGTTATATTAATTTAAATTTAAGCTCCCTATATAATGAATATGAATTTAAGCTCCCTATATATAATGAAAGTATCTTTTCATTTGGACGCATTGATGCATTTTTTTATCTTTTGTATGCATTTTACGCTTGTTTGTAGGATTCCCTGTTGCTGAATTTTCAAAGAACTTCAATTTAACTAGTTGTATACCGCAAACTAACGCCAATATAATTTGAATAAATTAAATATGTTCTATTTTAGCAAAACGCTGTCATAAGCAAGTTTAATAAAATGTTAATGTGGCTTGTTCATTTTCAGTTCCAATAGCACATTACACAATCATTTCAATGTAAATTGTTCGTTTAGTCAGAACTTTCTAGACTGTCGGAAGGTCGGTTAAGTAGAGCGAACTGTATGAATACCGAAAAGCGAATCAAGCGAACATCGCTTATTAATCTGATATAAATAACCTGGGTATCTGGATAAGATTAGCTGCGCATGTGAAAGTGACCTTATAATGACTATAAGTCCAATATCAGGTGTAATTTCGATATCATCGGCCCTGAGCAATTACTTTAATGCTTATTACTGTGTCTATATTACATACGTGTGTTACGTAATATACGCCAATATTCGTCATAATATTAAAATACATAATATATCGTTATGACTTTTCAATACTTCCATTTTATAACCAATAAAGGGCATTTATTGGTTATATTGTACAAAACAATATTAGGAGCGCCCAAAAATATTGGATTGCCAACATTACCATCCCTTAGTCGCCAATTTAAATTCAATTCCAATCTCGATTGATAAATTAATAATTAAGGGGTCCGAGAACAAACCCTTCGAACGAACAATCAATCTTTGACAGGGATTACGAAATGGTTGCTTACTGTGTTCCACGCTCAGCGAGTAAGTGTGAACTATTTATAAGTTTTTTGTTTTGGCAATGTGTATGATACGGCGCGATCTGCCTACGTACAGCTACATGGCCTGGCCGCCTATGGGCAGCGGTGGAGGCGGTGCGAGAAACTGTGCTCTGCGATCCTCAACCCACATGCCCAGCGTGGGGATTATGGGCATGACCCCTCAGGGGAGGCCTATTTCCAGCAGTGGACTACAGTAGGCTGATGATGATGATGACGATGAATTGTGTACTGCTCTAAATAATTGGAAAACAAAAGTCAACACATAAGTTTTGGATTCCTTCATCTTTCAGAATTTTATGTTTCGTACCGTTCTTATTGGTTAAGGGTATTGGTTAAGGGTATTTCTATCTACAGTAATCCCTTAACCTCAGGTGGTCTTGCGCCCATTGTAATTAAATAATTCAATAACCATAATTTATTATTAGTCCCGCAGTTCGAACCTATATTATGGCCTAAACAACTAACGTTCTTCATTTTCAATAGCTACCTGTTTTCAGTAAATATTTTGAGTAAAATCAAAATTAGTGTAAAAGATGAACTATACCTTATACCGTTTTAACATAGATAATATATTCCGATAATTATTTGCTTGCTTTTAATAAAAATATCTTTACTTGTGCGACGTAAACACCTGTTTTTCTTCATAGAATCGATTATCATACGTACATACTATCATCGTATCTATTATTCGTAGAAGTTGACAAAAACAAAGGAGTTTCATTGGATTCTATTATGAGTAGATTCCTTCGCTTTTGTACCTATATTATTTATGTAATATCAAAATCAACACATTATGAACAACGTCAACTACAATGAAGACTGTGGCCGTGTTTATTAATTTCCTATATCTAATTCTGCGGGCTCACTTCAGCTCTTGAAATAAAATAGATAGTTTTAGTTTTAGGTAGGTACCTAAGTTAAAAATATATCAGTTATTATGGATTGGGCTAGTTAATTGACATTTGAATACAAGAGGAAATATACGTTAGGAAACACGAAATATATGTGACAATATCAAGAACATTACTCGCAGCTCTCGCGTGAAACGTTTCATAGTATTTTCAAGTTTAATGTAGCGCGAAATCTCTATAAAATTTCACCCGAACAATTTCATTTACAGTCGTCGTAAGCATTTTTCGCGTGACTCTACAATAGTTATTCTAATAACGTACGATCGTTCTGTCCGAACGTTGTTTGAAGGAGTTATTCGGTAACGCGCCATCTATGTTTTTCATTTTGTAGCAAATTCCGTCGAGTGGAAAGGAATGGCGATTTTTTCAACACTCGCGTCGGAGCGCGGAATGTTTTTGTTCAAAGGTCAAAATGTTTTTAGCAGACGAATCGTATTTTTCAAGTCATGGCTGTACACGAATAATATTGTTTGTAAATACTTTAATTTTTCTATACGTAGGTACCTATTCATGTTGCTTTTCATTTTTCATTTATTTTTTTCCGAAATAAAATTAGCAATCGAGTAGGCTGTAGTCAGAAGTGGCCGATTTCGTCCATCATCATTTGTTACCAGTTCTAAAAGAGACTGTAATGATTCTATTATTAATATCAGTAAGTAGGTATAAATAGTGTTGGTTGATATTAAGATAATTAGATTGTTTTACAAAGTTTAGTAACATTAGTCGATTTCGTATATTATATTAGTATGAGTGCAGTTATTATTAGTTCGTATGCGTCTTATTAATCTTTGAACGTAATCGTATTGCTACTCTTGAGGACTTACGAGTACATGCTGGCGTCTAGAGTTCACGTGGAGTATTTACTTCCGTTACTACGGAAAACCGTAAACATACACATATACATATGTATATGTACAATGTAATAGATACACACACACTACACACAAACATATACATACACATTCATACAAATACTTTTGTACACATGTGCTTGCCACCTATCGAATATTGATTTTAACGTAACATAACATCACGCCTGTAATCCCCGAACATCTAGGCAGAGGAGTGTAATATACGCGCACGTTTCACCAGCTACGTTATACGAGAACGTACCATCATGGCATATAACCAATAAAATAATGAAAAAAATATATAAAAGTACCTTTAAATTAATTCATTTAGGTATTGTATTGTAATATGAATAACAGAAACATAATTATATAGGTACATATGTATTCGAATATCGGATTACGTTGTCTTGTACAAGGCTTGCGTCTCCTGTAAGATAAATAAGGTGTAGAACAATTTCGATTCACATTACATTTCACACAGAAAAAAAAATGTAACGTCCACAGAGCTGAATCTATTATGGGAATAATCTGTTCTTGTTTGAATTTCCCGAAGCAAGTGAATATTTGTCCTCCTTTAATATTCATTTGATCCTGCGCAAACAGCCAGCCATTATACTTAAATGGTCATTACTTTTACATTTTTTATACGGTTCTTTTTTTATCTTTCGTCAGCGATTGTGATTGCATTGCGAATTAGCTGAGGTTCGGCAGAGCCGCTGCTAATGGATATCTAAAGTAAGACAAATGTGTTTATCATACTAAAATACATTGATTGTCAATTCGAGTAATTAAATAACAAAATCTCTTAATCTATGGTTGGTGTAATGTTCGTGTATGGTATTATTTGCTTTACATTATTTTTAGAATTAAATCTTAAATCGGCTTTTGTTTTCTTGAATATTGAAAGGAGTGGTAGGTAGATTACCGTTAAGACGAGAGCAGTTCATAATTAGGCTTCGGAGCTAGTTAGCTACAAATCAACGAACGTTCTTATTAGAAAGTTAGTCAAAAGCGCAAGTTAAGAAAATCGATCGTAATTTTTTATAAGCTGTAGAGAAAGATCATTACGTTTTTAGAATAGTTTTTCATTATTAAATATTTTAAATCTCAGTTTCAACAAAGATATACAACTTAAAAGTAACTGGTATATATATATATATATAATGTAATTTTTACCTCTTTGTGTATTTTTAAGGGAATTATGCAAATAAAGACTTAATTG
>DWFO01005635.1:0-10391 GCA_018246595.1 Mimoniades nurscia nurscia
TTAGTAGTGTCCGACCCGGGAATCGAACCCGGGACCTCCCGTTCGGCAGTCGCACTCGCAACCAACACGACCAACGATAGTTGATTATATGCCCTGAAATCGTATCTTTTATATTATACTTGTCACATTTAGTTTTAAAACATGAACCTCTGTTTCAAATATATGAATAAAATAATGTAATATCACGTCTGTAATCCACGTAGAAGTCGGTAATGGAGTGTAGTACAGTCCCACGTTTCTACAGTTACGTTAACGTCCTACTATGGAATAGGTGGTGACCTTATTGCCATTCACCGGGCACATTTATACTTAATATACATATTAAAAATTACACACATAAATGTTCAGCATTCCTCTGCCTACCTCTTCGGTGATTGCAGGCGTGAAGTTTCGTTAAAAATTACACCCTATTCTGTTAGTGGGACGTCACTAACAGAATAGCGTGTAATTCTAGGCCACTACTAGATAATTTTACAGGAAACCATTTTCGAAGTGACGAGTAACAATGTGACATATAAAATGAATTTATTAAGGCAACGGAATTCTATAGCGGTTTGCGAAAGGAAAATTCATATGAATTGTGTTTTATCAATCTGTTTATAGATGTTAGTGACTCATAAATATTAGTGGAAATTTCGCTCTTTAAGCGGGACGTCCTTTGATGATATTATTGATAGCATTAATTCAGATTATTTGTTATTCCGAACAGACAAAATAATCCTGCATGTTCATGTCTCATAAACTCTTCCTAACCCTTCAATTACTCACTAGTCGTACTAAAAGTCGTTTAACACTGTACCAAGCTCCGCGCATTACTTCTCCAGCGCTCACGCCATACATGAACATAGAAATTTTAGCGAACCCGAATAGTCGCCGATCACATCTACAGTAATAACCTCGTTGGAGTATAATAACCGGATGAGATGGATTAATAAACCGGAAGTTTCTCAAATGGTTTTTTTTTAAGTTATACGAGTATATGAGGATTTGGAACGGTCGTTACTGCACATATTTATTATTATTTAAATTGGGGGGCTCTTAATGCTCGTTTGTAGATCTTGACGAATAGGTTTGTTTGAAGAATATTAAAATCCCCTTGATGATCAGATGCATAGGATATTGAGTCTAATGATGTTCATTATTTTGTTTCACTAGAATTTTTGAAATATGAATTATGTATATATAATTAAAATGAACTAGGCACGTCACAATAGTAACGTGTAAGGTTGATCGGAAGAAGCTTCTTAAGTCATACGATCGTTCATTTTCTATGTTCACATTATTTATGTTTCTTGTTTCATACCGATTATTATAGTGAAACGATAGCCACAAATGTCATTTTTTTTTTCATAATTCCATGGATTTATTCGTATTGCATACTGACGTGTATTTGTCGTCAGTAACTATTCAGATAGAATATAACTGAAATATTCGTAATATTATCTCAGTAAGATGTTATTCTTTTACTTTATCGGAACATTGTGTTAGCGGGATGGTACAATATGTGAAAAAAAAGAAAAGAAATGAAAATACCTAAAATACATGTAAAAATCCACGTGACCAAATACAATACGCACATACAAAATACATAAGTTGAGCGAGAAATCCCTTATTAGTTATAACAAAAGGATATATAAAAATAAATACGATTTAAAAATATACGAAACAGCTGGTTGTGCTCTTGATGCGAAAGTTATCCAAAATGATCTGGACAGTGTTTATCAATGGTGTACCTTAAATGGCATGATAAATTGTCGGAGAAACTTAATACTGTGGCATCTTGTTATAAATTAAATAGTGACCCACTCCTAAGAGTTGATGAAGTTCGTTATTTGACACACATATAGACACAATAGTGAAGAAAGCGGCTAAAATGTTTGCGATTTTTAAGAAGGAATGCTAAGCGTTTTATGTCTTCTAAAATCAAAATTATCTTATATATCTCACTTTTTCGCAGCCGACTAGAGTTTGTGTCAGTGATTTAGAGTCCCCAATATGTTACATACTCATAGCGAATTGAGAGTATACAGCGAATATTTAGTAAGCATTTGGCATTTCATTCCTCTGGCATTTATCATCGTTCAACTTATGATTATCGATTAAAACACTTCAAAATGATGTCACACAAAAATCGGCGCAAGTTTATTTTTAAATTTACGTTCATGCAGTCAATGTGAGGCACATATTAGTCAGATGTCACACTATGGCGCAGAGAACTTCGACAGCACAGTTAAAATCCAATAAAGTAAGGTTGAATGTCGTCTATATATGGATCCACACATCGTAATCATTATAAAAGTACTCATTGCGTTGAAGTTTTAATATAACTCTAGCGGTCTATCAAGTTAGTGTTCCAGTAAGATTTATTGAGCGCTTCCGTTCTTCAAGTATCAGATTAAATAGTCACTAGCATGTTGGGCGAGTGGTTCCAAGCGCGACTGCCGATCAAGAGGTCCTGGGTTCAAAACCCGGGTAGAGTAGGTACCTACTGTTAGATTTTTCTTACTTACATTTTGTAGTGGAAATTTCTAGTGGTGGCTTGGAGTCTCGATTCGTGCCTGTTGTATGACAATAGGCTTACCACCAATTCCATAACGGGACGTAAATGTAACTGGCGAAACTTAGGACTGTACTTTACTCCTCTTCATACTTCTTCGGGGATTACACGCGTGATGGCGTGACACAATTTGGACGAGAATACAAAACAGTTAATGTCATTTCATAGCAGAACTTGGAAATCTTCGAAGTCGGCGTACATATACGAAGTTAGTGTTGCATGTAAAAGAAGAACGTTAGGTCTGATAAAGATATTTGTTTCGTGCTCTCTGGCTACCCCGTAAGTTGTAAGTTCCATTTCTGTTACAAATACATGAAATACTATTCGTACTTTCACTGTTAGACGCAAAACAGTCTTTGGCCGAACATTAGCACAGAATAGAGATGTATAGCGGTATACATTTTGACCTTAGAACTCTTATAATGTTCATTAAAATTTAATGAATAACATTCGATTTGCGATCATTGTTACTTAGTTACGTTTAAATGTACATACGTGCACGTAGGTTGAATGTATTTTGTTATAACATAACCGCAAGTATCCTAACGATAGACGCACGAGTATATTTTGGGTCAAACGACCCATAAACATAACAACACGCTAAACACGCCTATATCGATCGTAAACAGAGTGCTTCCAATGTGCCGCGAATAGGATTGGTGTTGTACCAGAGATAACTTCACCATGATCAATCTACTCGACGTGGACTAAATACCTCAGAAATTTGGAAATATGGAGGAAGTTTTACGTTAACATTTATTTTTACTTTCTGTTTCTCATTATTGGAAAAAAAATCAAACGTATTGAGAACGACTTCCTTTTTTGGTGTCGGCTAAAAATTAGTATGACCGGTGATATTGTGAGGGATTCGAAATCCTGGACGCTCAGCCTTCGTTCTACGTAGTTGTGAGAATATGTGAGCTTTAATGTAAATTATTATAACTAACAGGGTGGTATAACTATCGTACTTAAGGAAATCTGCGCGCTATAAATGATTCCCGGGTGCGTAATAGATTTGTTTTTAATGTAGTTATGGTAATTCAGTTTTAATCAAATCGGCATCGGATCTTCTCATTTTCGTAACTGCTTTAACTTTTGGATTTCCCTATCCACACCCAGATAAACAATCCACCTTATATACTTACTTGTCGTGAGGCTGTGCAGCCCTTGCACTGTTCTGTAGCTACATCTGTTTGTGATAATTTAAAAGTCAAGCGCAGTACGACAAAGTTTCATTTCGACTCGTCTCGAGAACGACGCTAACGATATGTTAAGTTATGCGACGTCGGCGTCGGCCGGCAGATGACCGCTAGTGGCAAATTTTACGAGCGTTTCCGTGAGCCAATGGGTATGTTACTTTATTGTATATTTGTATTTTAGTTTTGCTAAAGTCTGCCTTTACAATTTTGCTTTACCTCTTTATGCTTAAATAGAAGAGTGTGATGGAAATTGAAAAACTTATTCAGAAGTCGGAAGTCACCGAAACATGTGTGCGTGTGTGAACAAAGTAATGGCCGCAGAAGAAAAACTTTAGGTATTTTAAGATAAGCCAAATCTGGCATTCGTTGCTCTCTGTTTGCCCCGTAAGAAACTTGTCGTGATAATATAATAATAACAATTGAAATTAATGTTACTCATAAACCAGCTATGGAGTTTAGTAACGGTCGCCGCAATGGACATGTGCAAGAGATCTCTCACGTTTCTTTAAGTACAGGGCAGAATGAATAGTATGGTTAGTAGGTACCAGTAAGGACAATTGATATAATTTGTTTGTAACACTATTAACGTTAAATTAGTGCGGTTGGTAGCTTAACCCCGCAAGTAGGTATATGTTAATATGGATGCGCTTAGTACTTTCACTTCTCCCATTAGTAGTGACAGACGCTGTGTTATATCTGAGTATTATTATGACCGTGTGCTCTATAGGTGGCAGGTACCTACGTGGAGAGCGGCTATCGTGTCCTTCAGAGGGAAACACATTGATGTAACAATAATTGATACAGTATTGAAATAGAGGTGTCTGTCTGAGAGAACGTGCTTAGCAGCCAATGTATGCCACCCCGGGTCCTTTACGGGGTATTCAGAGAGCGCTGAGTATCTAATATGTCTATCTTTACCATCCTCTTGTACTTATGCTACATTTATCACTATAATCTTCTATATGATGAACGCAGGTGATGAGAAAAGAACCTGGAGTGAAGATATGTATGTATGTATGTATCTTCAATATATCGTGTTTCATAATCTTTTAAATATATTATTAGCATTAACTAATATGGTGACGCTCAGCCTGACTCGTGTGTAGACTTTAACATTAATAAACGCCTTATGTGTTGTAAGTTATATGTATATCATAAATTAAATATGTGGTTATATCCATGTATGCTGCATTATTAACACTAAAATTAAGAGCCGACCGCCATCTGTTCGGGGTGAAAAAATCTATCGTGTATATATTAATGGAGTTTTTCTTTATAATAATCGTGAACAACAGGTTAATTAATCATTAATCAAACTAATATCGTTTTGTACTTTAACATTATCAACGACGCATCGGCGCGCTCTATCTGGCCGGATTGCGACCAAACGCTAGCCTATTATACAATAGATAAAATAAATGGGTAATTAGTATGTCGCCTTCCAACAGGTACAAACTTGGACTTTGAATTACTACTAGGAATTTCACGTAAGAAAACACCAACAAAAATTTCACGACCCAGGAATCTACTCCAAATATTCATCGGCAGTCGCATTTACAATCAACCACTAGGTTAACGAAGCATCCACACTATACATAAAAATGAAAAATGTGTATTTCTGTTATGATTATGTATTAATACTTTCATTGTTATTAATGCACCTACTTATTTACGTAATAACAATTATCGTTAAGTAATTATTCGGAGACTAAACACAGTGTAAGTATATCATTATACCTATTTCGTAGTCATGCTACATAGATTGACTCTTCGAACGAAACATCTTGCAGGTGAGGGTACACTCCCATATTTCGCCAGTTACGTACTGCATCCTATCTGGGAATAGTTGGTTAGCCTTGCTATACCGCTGAAACTCTGTAGCCGAATCATAGCAGTTCCGAGGTAATTAGGGTTATATAACTAATTTTCAGAATGTATTAATTGAATAGTCAATAATTAAAATAGACTTATTAAATTCGCATTAGGTAGGTACTATTACATAGTTTTATCAGTTGTTTTTGGTATTAAATAATATTAATGGTTAACTATATGTACATTGTTAATAAATTTGAATATCTCGTTGGTCAAGTGATTGCAAGAGCAACTGCTGAGGTCGTTCTTCATGTCATGTCATGTTTTCATTTAAAAATTCTACGCGTGTTTCATATTTAGTCTTAAAGGACCTCCACAGCAAATATGAATATGACCGCTGATCGCTAGCTCAGTATAAAATTGTCTATGCCACGTGATAAATTTCGAACAAGTTTTATTCACTCAGTATAAAATACTTAATAAAGTTACAATCAATTGTTAGTGGCTGTTCATCGGGTGTTTTTACGTAGAATGAACTAAGAAGTTGTAATAACTTGCTGTTAAATAGTTTACGAGTTAGATTATTTGTACTATATGTAGTATTAACCAGTATAATTATCCGTGTCGGGGCGTTAAAGGAATACCTACATCCCGGGACCGCATGCCCGATACCAGGAAGTCGTAAGAGGCGATGTAAGCTGGCGTTGACAGATCGCCGTATGGCGCGCAACTAATGCTTGGCTAAATGCCCTGCCCGCCTACCGGCAGCAGTGTAGGTGGTTCAGGAAGCCGTGCGTTGCAATCCCCAACTTGCACGTTAAGTGGGCAGTGGACTATGTGCAAAAATTCCTCAGTAGAAGTCTACGTCCAGCATGACTTAGGCAGCCTGATGATGTTGAATATACATATTACCTCGTAACAATTTCTACACAGCCATCTGATCTCAGACAACGCAGTTATGGCAACCAAATGGACGTATGTATATGAATATTAAATACATTCTAAAGACATCGTATACTCACCGTATACAATTTATCATTGCAGTTTGTCGAAAAATTTACTAATCTCATGCTGGGAATAGTGTTAAACTCAAAACCGTTCCTCGAAAAAATAAAACATTGAAAGCTACATTCAAAATTGTTAAGGGCAGTGTGACGTGATCTCGACAACCGCTATCTATGTTTGCTCGGCTGTTTCTTAATACTCATGGATATTCCATACTTGAGCAACATTTTCAAAAAACGTAACATCACCACTGTAATCCTCGAATCCTGTAATTTCGCCAGTTACGTTTACGTCTCACTATAAAATATGTAGTGAACATATTGCCAATCTTTCCTTCTGTCTATTGAATCGTTGATCGTGATGGTTGGGAGTGCGACTGCCGATTGGGAGGTTCTGGGTTCAAATCCCGGGCCGGGTACTATACATTTTTCTGACTTAATTTTCTAAAGTAAATTTTTAATAGTGGCTCAGATTTTGGAGCTGTGACCGGTGTTTGGCAATAGGCTCATCCCCTATTCCATAATAGGATGTAAACGTAACAGGTGAAAGGTGGAGTGTACCACACTCTTCTGGTTACCTCTTTGAGGATTAAGGGCGTGATATTACTCTTTTTTAAATATACGTAGATGTTAAGTTTTTTTAAATGTTAGTAGAGTTTATTTAACCTGTGTTGTTATATGACATGTTGTTGTCGCACACAGTCATCGTCATTAGCATCGTTCCTTTGATTGTTCCACTGTGGCATACTAATCTCTCCTCGTACCATATTATATAAACTAATTAACCATGGTAAAAAAAAGTTGCTACTAGTCTACCTCGGCTGTTGTTTATAAATGGCGTATTATATCCGTATTAACAATCCGTTTTAAAATTCGCACGCCGACACCACAACATATTATTCTGAGTGTGTTCATTGTGTCGCTCCATTTGTTCTGAGAAAGTGCGCCGGTGCCACGCTACCGTTTCACTCACAAAACCTATCCGTGTGAGAAGCGGATTTAGTTTACTGCAGGCGAAGTAAATTGACGGCCAGATTGTGCTGATCATCTACAACCCTTATGTGTTTGCTTGATTATTGTTTGGAGTTTGTTTGTTTGTTTGTTTGTTTGTTTGTTTGTTTGTTTGTTTGTTTGTTCGTTCGGTCATTTGTTTGTTTGCTCGATAGCGATCAACCAGCAGATATCTGCTGTGTTGATGCTGCTACTTCAATGTACGTATATCTGCTTTAACTTCTACCGACGACAGCTCATTGTTTTATATGCTCAGAAGATTACTTATGTGTTACTGCGTCTAGAGTATTGTATCGGTACTACGCATGTATGCATAAATTATACAAACGTACAATACAATAATGCAAAAAACTGCATTTGAAATATACGTACGTAAGTGTTTAAGTATTTCTAATATTTACGGATTTTTTATAGCGGTACACGTTTTGTTTAAGGTCACATGTGCTTACGTTAGCATTCTTGTGCACATTCACGAGCACTGTAGCACACCAACACAACTTTTACTACTTTAAATAATTTTTTTTCAATAGTAGCAAAAAATATTGTTTTAGTTTCAGTTAATAAATGTTTAAAAAAATTTGCAAACAGATAGTTTTATGATGTAGGTACACATGTTAAGTCATAATAGATCCGAAGAATTCAGCTAGTAATGAGAAGTCTTATCTTCCTTTCGATGACTGCCTTGATGGTCGTGTTGTTTGCAAGCGCGACTGCCGATCTAGAGGTCCTGAGTTCGATTCCCGGGTCGGGTACTACTAAAATTTATCTAATTTACATTTTCCAGTAGTTCTCGGAGTTGTTGTGAGTGTCCAAAAGAGGGAATTAGCGAAAATGAGGTGATGATTTTAATCAATTTCTTATTTGGAATATGTATTGCCTAGTTATGATCTTACTATCGAATTTACGAATGTTCTCCATGGAAAACTGCCCGAAGTAATTGTATTAAATATGTTGAATAGCAATCCGTTGAGCTTTTCAGAGATCTTTGGAATATTTACAAAAGTCCCTTACGTTCCTGACTATTACGTTTACAATAATTCGCTCCTAAACATGTCGATAGAAAGAATCTACTTCGTTTCCCCTGTGTTGAAGACAGTTGCACAGGTCGCACAGCGAATTAAACGTAAAATTTAAAACGTTCTCACATCGTGAAGGATTAAGTTTTAAAACGTACATACGTAGAACTCGTACATTTTCATACTTATATAATTTCTTTATTAGCTGTTATTAAAAAACCTTAAATTAATTATCTCTGTTGTATAACTGACATTGTGTTCCAAAAAAATATGATTACTTGCTTCTTTTGCTTATAATCGTTTATCCCTTTATTAGACCATTGCAAAAGAATCTCCATTTTTTTGCGAGCCTTCTACCACTCTTATGAAAGTTAGATGTTAACAAACACTTTGAGGAAGAATGCTTTTAACATATTTATATAGCGTTATAACGTACAATAGTATGAATTATTGTTAACACACGCTAGAATGTATAAACATGAATCACATGTACAACTTATCTGCCGCCCAACTAGCGGAAGTCGAAAGCAGAACATTGTATGCTGTAACATGATAACCATCTTGTACGTTTATTGGGCTTCAAAGAATATTAAATAAATATTTCATGTGTTTATGTATTTATTATAATTGTTATTTCTTTATCTCCTTCACCACAAGGTGGCTTGGAAGAGATCGCTAGTTAGCGATATTTAAGGCTGCCTTTTGTATATTTTACCTTTGTTTTTTTTATTAACTTTTTGTTAAAAATATTTTGTGGACTATAAATGTTAATATTATTATTGACTCAATTTACACTTACGATTAATTAACAGAAAGTCATTAACGTATAGTAAATGAGGAGACAAGCATATCTACTCAACATACCCACATTGCTCCGTGTATGTTGGGCGGGTATTCAAGATTAGCGCGCTGGTGGATCGGTGGGTGGATGTGCGGATGGATGGATGTGCATGCTATTGTTCCTTTGTTCTCCAATTGCGATGTGCAGAGCGGTATTCATCTTTTTCATACGTCTACAACAATTGTACAGTACAAGCACTGATTTATATCTGCAGGGTTCAATATCCAATGACAGGTACGCAGCCTGTAATTCAGATGTACGATACGTTTAACATTTTATTTATTCTTTTATTTTATGCATCACCTTAAACTAAGGGTCCATGGGTGCACTTGATGCATAATGGCATTCTCTGCCAGTCAACCCTGGGTGTTGGCATGTGCTAGGCGTTTAATGAATAATTGCCCTCAGATAATGAAATATTAGTATTCCCTAGGCATTTGATAAGTTTATTTTAATTGATAATAATTTTAATTTGTTTATTTAAATTACACCAACGAACGAAACACTGTGGGCGCAGCAATGAAACAGTAAATCTCTAGATTTATTATTTATTAAACAAACAACAATATATACAGTAAGGATATTACATAGAATGATGATGAAAAATCAGCAAAGTTTCCACTAATTACTAATACAGTTATTCACAAAGCTAGCAATTAATAGATTCGAGCAATGCCAGATAAATGTTACTTTACGTACTGCTGCAAGCTACATCACTGAACAGTGATATTAAAAATGTGAGCAAGCATAATTAAACTGAATTGAGTTAAATTAGAGCGATTAAATATGAATAAAATTGATTTAATGCGTAAAACATTACGATCAGGAAATTGTTAAAATATAAACTTAATGTAACAGCTCCACTTTAATATCCGAGGCGTAGGCAGAGAAGTGTTGTACACTCCATTGACCAGTTACGTTTACGTCCCGGTATGGAATAGGGGGTGAGTC
>DWFO01005636.1:0-10391 GCA_018246595.1 Mimoniades nurscia nurscia
CCCTCTGAGTCACGTTAAAGAACGGCGGTGGAAAAAAGGGGGGTTGGTCTGGGGGTAGTGTTGGTGTTGGGATTCGATTAGGTCGCATAGAAGGTCGAAGCGCGCGACGATGAGACGCGCCAAGCAGCGCAGGGGCGAGGGCCAACTGCACGCCGCGTGTGCCAGCAGCTCCTCGCTTCCGCTTGACTCCACGCCGGCCCGCCACCGCTTTGACACCATCTCCATTTTCTTCACATTCCATACACCTGGAATGCCGTAAAGATGCAATATTATAAATAAGGTGTGTTTTAAATTGGCAAATTCTGGTGATCATAAAGGCCAATCTTATCAAACGCTATATACCAGTAGCAAGTCGTAAATGTTAGCGACTAGCGACACTATGACGCCGTTCCTTCACTTATGAATTAGACAAATATACCTTAAAAATAAGCACTTACCTTTGGATAAGCACGATGAAATAAACTTTGTTTCGCAAATATGCTCAATATTTAAATATAAATCACTCAAATATGATATATATTATATTCAACGAACAATTTTTTTCAAACTATAACTAGACGACAAGGAAAAGAAACTAAACAAACTTTTCGTTGATATTTTACATGTCGTACGTTACAAAGTCCTAAAAATTATTTAAGAAGGTATTTTTCATTTATTTATAGGTTTATAATATTCCAATTTTAATAAATAGACAGAAAAAAAATAAAGAAAAGTTAAATCACAGCACAGTCCGCAGTAGCATAGCAAGCATCATAGATAGATTACAGATAAGTCAACTCTTTACAGATGTTATACGGTAGACGTATTGTTAAAAAACATTATTCAATACAGGTTAAAAAGAATCTTCACACACCAAATGTATTTTAAAAGTTAACTTGATTGTTTTTATTACTAAAATAATTATAATAATATATCGCAAAACTTTCTAACTAGTTAAAATAATTTTGTTGATATCTTCAAATATCGATTGGCTAGCTTTATTGCCTATTTATTAAATAGTAATGCTCAGGCTTCCTTCTAGCACAGCTTCCTAGCGCTAGCTTGCTAGCGCAGTGTCGAAGACAAGTGTCGCATGTCGCATCTTACACATTGCAGTTATATTTTTATATCGTATTGAGTTCTATGTTATTGACTAATGCACGTATATAAAAAATAAACACGTGACGTTACGCGCATTCTCTGGATCGATCTGGAACATAACGTATATTTCGCCTTGTCTAGTTACTGTATAAAAATTTGCAAGATAATTAACAGACATAATAATAATCAAATTATCAAATACACAACACGTAGTACAAACCAAGTACGCTACATTATGCGCTTATTATTAATATGATTACTATTATAACTCTTCGACTTGGCGCTAGTAAGAATTAAGCCTTACAATTAAATGGTTCTAATTTATGAATATCTAACATTGATAAAACGTATACAATTTGTTAAATAATTTATATTCGCCCTACTTTTCTCGGCACTTTATTTTATTATATACAATATAATGACAAATAGTCAAACCAGGGAACATTTATAATCTGTATCAGACTGTCAATGTAACGAGTTTGCGGGTAAATTTGCGTCTATTATTTTTCTAGAATGTTTGTGATGAAGAAATTGTAGATTTTCATCTCAAAATGAATGATATTCAAAGTCTTATCGATCGTCAACTTGGTATTTGTAAGTACTGATTTAATTATAATGTATTAGTGGGTTTGGAAAGGCGAAAGTATAGAATATATATTATTTTTATAGATTGCCGCTTTAACTATGACAATATTTTGAAGAGGCTGGTGGTGAGTGCTGAGGAGTCTTTTTACGGGTTGCAAAACGCGGCATTGCCTGCATTTTTCGACCAGGACCCGCCAATTTTTGCTTGTCGATTTTCGGAAGCACCAGGCTTCGAACATATCCTAGCTCTCGCCAACGAGGATGGTAGAGTTGCTATTCAGGTATAAATCTAATTTTATGTAACCTTAACTTATGATCAGCGTTAAATAGAAATATTATATAAATATAATATAATATTATATAGAAATAAAATAATTTTTTAAATGTTTACAAATTTTTCTGTGTATAAGGTGATCTCCTTACAACTTTCTTTATGTAGACATACGTCGATTCGTACATTGCTGTATATTCCATTGCTGCTTTTTATCCAAAATGAAAACCACTTATTGTACTGCAGTATTTATATGATAATACCAACAGTAAAGTTGTGGTTGTATTATATCTCAAATTTCTAGTGATCTAATTGACCAAATACTAAACTATGTATATCATAAAAGTCCAGAGTCCATAAGAAGAACACACTTTAAATGATAAATATTTGGACAAGGAAGAGATTATTATCCATTCAAGATTGGTGATTAAAAACTATTCTTTTTGCATTTAAGCAACCACTGAATGATTAAGTTAGTATTTATTGACAAACACAAAACCTAGCAGTTATCCCTTATGTATTTATGGATGAATTCACTCAGTTTACTTATATTCATGAGAACATTAGTGTTCCCTGTAACTACCACTTTTGTGGAGCTGTTGATCTGCTACACCCACATGTATAAGACAGTTTATTGTGTAGTTCATAATGGATAATGGAGCTACTTGATAGTGATATGGCAGACCTTTAGGCAGGCCTAAACAGAGGCAAATGGTTTCATACCTCACTCAGGACAAATATTTGTATATTTATAAATATTTTTACTGTCTAGATGCAAAGAAAACTATCTATTTAAGGAAATATTTTTATATAAATATGTAGTATATTAATCATATAATTTACCTCCACATGGATTATATCTGCATAGGGATCAAATGGTTGTGTGGAGCTGTCTGGAGAGATTTGCTTATTTTTTATTAGTATGTCTCCACTGCCTTTATTTGTATTGTGATTTATACTGGGCATTGCATATAATGTAATCTTGTGATATTCATACTGCATATGTTGCAGTCACCGTTACAGCATAATAACTATGTCACCTTGTAGAGAAACCTACAATGTGCCACTGAGTGATTTAAGTGCTGTCTCCTTTCAAATGTTAGTGCATTAAATAACCTCATAGTAGGTAGCTGTAAATGTTTAGTTTCACTGCATAATATGAAATTGATGCAAAAATTCTGTATTCTTTATGTTTTGGTGAGTTTTTCCAATATTATTGCCTCAGTTTTTTTTTACAGTTTTAGTACCAGTCATTTGTTTGGACAGTCCTACTAGTTATAAGATTTGTGATATTATAATTTAAATTAAAGAGTTTCATCATTCAATGATTTTGTTAAAAATTAATAAAATAATTTGAATGATGTAAAATAAAATAAAATAATGTAGGTATTTATTTTAGGTGATTAATAAAGACTAATCAAAAATGTCCTCTATATGAGATGTCAGATGCAAAAAAGCTATTACTGACTTGAAAAAAGATGGAATGAACTATAATTGTTTGTGCTAACATATTTATATTCACTGAAGTAACCTGTATTAATTCATAGTCTTGTAATACCATTACCAGATGGTACTAATTAACTAAGAATCACTAGAATCAGACATAGCCTAGTGATTTAGTTTTCAGCTATCCAACCAAGAGATCTGATATTCAAATCCCATACATTTCATAAACATGATTATATATACATATATTGGGTTTACTTTGTTTTTGGGGATCAATACTGAATGGTCATGGACATCTTCATAACATTCTCTAAGACCTGTGAAATAAAACCACCCAAACCTTGCCAGGGTAGCTTAAAACTTTTAAAAAGTTGCCATTAAAACTTTTGATCATGATTTTGATGATAATGTTTAACTAATACTTGTCTTATCAACACTCAATGGTACCAATAGTAGTAACTTTGTATTTAGGCTGGTTGCAAATGACCCGGTGTGCCAATAGTCTCTTTTGACTATCACCTCTTCATACTACCTACCTACCTGCCTTCGCAAAAGCATATGGTAGATGTAATTGATTCATGGAAATCCTATTATAAAAATATAACTGACAATAATTTATATAAGTATATGAAACAAAATATTTATTTGAATTGTAGGACACTTCTACTGCCTCCTCAGCGAGCTCTCTGGAGGGCTTTCAGTGCCACAATAATGCTGTGTTTGACCTTGCATGGATGCCACAAAACATGAACTTTGTTACTGTGTCAGGTAAGTTTTTCATATTAATTATTGAGATTTGGTGCAACAGTAGCACGTCAAATGTGGTTTTGCTTTATGTATTTATTTCTATTGTATCATTTCTATTGTAATTATGATATCAGGTTGCTAAAATCTATTCCAAATTTTAACTTTCCTTCCAAAAATGTACAATTTTTAAACTTTCATATGGCATACTAATATGTCACTCATATGTCAGTAAATGTTGCTAATATTTTATTTTTATTTTATTGACAATGACTTCAGTAAATGTTTTGTTTTGAATGAGAGTTATTTACTGCTTTTGTTAAATACAACATGGCATCATGTTTTGTGCTATTGTATTACAGGTGATCATACAGCCAGCCTGTGGGATATAGCAGAGGGCTCGCCGAAACGAGTGCTTGTGTTCTCCCATCACACGAGGTCAGTTAAAACAGCCGTGTTCCGCCCCAACGAGCCGTCTGTGTTCGCGACTGGTGCTAGAGATGGCCACATACTAGTGTGGGACATCCGAGCAAACAATCAACCTTCCGTCGTGCTCAAACCTGACAACTGCCTCATGAATTGCCATTCCAGCTTCACTCCGAAGACTCCCGGGTCTCACAGCAAGCGACCGCGCATAGACACCCATCGTGCGATTAGCATCACGGGTCTGGCATTCCAGGACGATCTCACACTCATATCTTGTGGGGAGTGCGACGGTAACATTAAGGTGTGGGACCTGCGTAAGAATTACAACATTTACAAGCGCGAACCTCTGCCCAAGCATTCGATTCCGTACTGCGGAAGCTCGACAAAGAACGGCTACACAAACCTGATCATCGACGAAGCTCGCACAAGGCTTTACGCCAGCTGCATGGATAACGTCATATACTGTTTCAACATATCTACTTATAACGCGTTGCCGGAGCAGAGGTACGTCGGTCACGAGAACAGCACGTTCTATATCAAGACGTGTCTCAGTCCCGACAGCATGTACCTAGTGAGCGGCAGCAGCGACAAGAACGCGTACGTGTGGAACGTGAAGTACTCGGAGCCGGTGGTGAAGTTGGCGGGGCACTGGGCCGAGGTGACGTGCGCGGCGTGGTGCGCGCGCGGCGACATGAAGCTCGTCACGTCCAGCGACGACGCGCGCCACAAGATCTGGAGGATCGGCCGCGAGTTGCCCGACCCGGACGTCGAGCTCAAGGGCCAGGCCGAGGTGGTCCCGCGCACCGACCTCGCCAGCGTGCCCAAGTGGGGCGCCCTGGACAAAACCCCCAACTCGTTAAAGCGGAAATTGATTACCACTCCGAGCTCGTATAGTGGAAAGCGCTATAAATTGCAGGAAGCAGGGTCCGTTCGCAAAACGAAGCGCTGTCTGACCGATCTGATGAACGCTTCCAAAGAGACTGACGATGTGGAAGTGACGGTTAAACGGTTTAAGTTGGATATACCAGTCATAGCCGAGACCGAAGAGCCCAAATTGCTTCAGGCCGGTGTAAAGCGCCATAGAGTCAGTGTCGACCGAACGAGTCCCAAGAAGCAATATTTCATGGACGCAGATGCATCTAGTATTTCTACCGAATGGACTTTTCGATGTAAATCAACATGTTGGACATCGAAAGCCAGCACGTCCTTCAAGACTCCGACAAAGAGCTATGACAAAAAAAATCGCAAGTCGCTCTCACCTAAAAGTCCAAAATCGTTATCGCCTACCGCAGGACCCCACCGATCGCCCTCGAAGTTGTCTCGGGCTAACGTCAGAGTGATAACCTTTACTACTCCCACGAAAAACTTACCGAATTTCGTCCTAGACGGCGACGCTCCACATCACAGGCTGATGTCTCCAGTGAAAAGAAAACAAGACACAACCAATTGGCTTACATTAATGGTTCGCGAAAAAAAGTGTAAATTTACCGACTTGGCGGACAAACCGAATACAGCAGCCTCGCCACAGCAGGCGCGGGGGCAGTCGCCGGCGCGCGGGGCCGCGCTCGCCGAGCGCGCGCCGCGGCCCGCCGACCGCGGCGCCACGTTGCTGAAATACTTCAGTGTCACGGCTAAGGACAAGTGAATTTCGTTAAACTTTCTCCATATGTGAATGTTTCCTATGTAGTTTTAATGGTTTTATAAGTAAATTATTGAATGAATGTATGTGTTGACGACAGTGATGTAACAATAGGGTGGTCAAATGGGCCAAATGTCATAGGCCCTCAACCTTGGAGGGCCCTAGGACCGTGAACTCGGGAGGATCGAATCATAAGAAAACTAAATAATTTTTTTTTTGCATTTGGTTCAATACGATGTCATAATTGTAAGCTTCCAGAATATCGAGTAATAATAATAGTATTTTATGTACCTACTCCTTATGGTGATCTATTTAAAAATTTTGTGTTGGTTGAGCTTCTTTACATTGATGGAGGGCTCTATCCGTCGAATTTGCCACGGGCCTCAAATAGGTTAGTTACGCCTGTTGCAGACCAATTTAGAATTATGGCATATCACAATGCACCCTATATAAAACTCCGAATTCACAACAGCAATCAACCTGCTATTTGATCTATGTGGAGTCTAGTTTGGAGTGACATGATATTATTGATGATATATTCGTGATATATCACGGAGCGCAGCATCCGTTGCCGCTGCTAGCAGGCAGTCCTGGTCCTCGTATTGGTCCATACAATATTTTTTTTCCTAAACCAGACATGTTTTAGACGTTATGTAATGATAATAGATAGAACAGTAGGATAGGACTACGATATAACAATCGTGATTGTCAAATTATACAGGTGTTGATTATGAGTTGTTGTCGAGAGCCATTTTTAATATCAACCAAATTAAAATGTATTACAAGATTGTTGTTATAAATGTGTTGCATATTATTCTCGAAGTAGGTAATATTTGTAATGGACGTGTGAAACGGAACGATATATTTTCGGTAAAATTGTGATGCTCCGTATTATTTCGTCTACAATGTTTACACCTTAAGTGATATTAGCTGATAAGATTTGTGAATAATTATTTCAAAGAAAGACGTTGCATTTTATAGACTGATAAGTCAAATTTACTTGTAAGTTCCAATTCCTAAGTTGCCAGCCATTGGGCTATGTACGAAACATTTTTTTTCTTCGTCTTTTTTCATATATTTTTTACTGACGCACTTCCAAGATCTGATTAGCGTGAACGTTAGTCCCTAAGTCGTGGCCGTAAACTACGGATCATTTATCAGATCTTCAGTGATCCAGAATTAATCAGTAGTTAAGACTTGATTTGTGATTAAGAATTAAACAGATATTGTGTTGTATGCGAAGCAATGTAAATGAAGTGTTATGTTTAAAGAAGCTATTTGCCACAAGGATGAGAGAGATACGATTATCTTAAAAATAAAGTACATTAAGATGAGATAATAATTGATTCTTGCAACATTAAAACAAAAATTAAATTAGCTCGTCCGCCACACAATTGGAGTGATGCCGTTATCGTCGGAGGCGACGTCGGCGCTCGTACGGACGTCCTTATTAATTGTAATGTTTATTGTCGATTTTTGTATTACAATCTTGATGAGATTTCCATTTACAACAATTTCAAATGTCTTTCTGTTAAGCTTTTTCGGTAAAGAAAATTTTATTATAATCACACTTTTGACAGAGGATAATTTTGTAAGTGTAACAACGCGACGAAGTATATTATTAATGTCTATTTTTTAAATAAATTACGTCTAAATAATGATTGTGTTTGACTACCTTATAAGAAATAATTTAAGAACGTCACCGGAATTAAATGTCTCATTTTCAGAATGGTCTCTGCATTTGGCATGCAGATACTGTAAGTCTTAAAAAGGTAAACATATCTGACTTAAGCGACTGTCGATGTTTGTAGGTCTTTCATTGAAATTTTGTGGTAGTGCTAAAAATTATTAATCCCATAAATCAGTTTAGTTATACTAACATTTCGTTTGTTATCGTGTCAAGGTTAGAAAAAGTGGAATAAAATGAAGATTTGGTGCAACAGAAAATAAAACAACAATATAAGATGTGCCATTGCTCACTCTTTATTACGCTTGTTAATTCAATATATAAAAACATAATATAAATTATCTTGTAAAATATCACCACTGATTGTTGCAACGTGCACCGCTGCGAGCCGGCCGCCTGGCGCCAGCCCGCGCGAGTACAACTACACACGGGGTTGATGCCTTTGCTAATCTATAATATGCAAGCTGCTGGTACATCTAAACATGATATACAATGATTTTTCTGAACAATTTTAGGTTTGCAAACATTGTCAGATATTTCTAGGGTATTCGTCAACAAATATGTCTGTCTTGAAAGTAAATCTATATTAATTTTAGTCCAAAAAAGCAGTATGTATTTCCAATGCGTTATGACATGTTTCTTAATTGTAAATTTTCGTAAACGTTATTGATATGTCGAAAATTCGTTGCACGCAAGTTGCATATTATTTCTTGAAATATGTACTAGCAGCGGAACTTAATGCGATTTAGTGTTTAGTTGTACTCCATTGGACTTGGCGAAAGGTGGCAATTACAAATAATTTATGTAACACACGTAATAAGATCATTGAATGTGACATTTCTGTTTCATTTGACGTTAGATTTTGACAGGTATGAGCTTGTATTCGTTCCATTACGTCAGGGTGCTCGTGTCACGTTCGGAAACTCAAAATATCACGTTGAATGATGTTCAGTTACAATATCCAAACAATACAAGTCAGGGGGGGCAGCACCGGGCGGGCCGGTGACTGCACTGAGCGCAACAGCGGGAGCCCACTGGCGCCGCACAATTCGATATCCCTACTACATCTAACACTGCACTTAAACTCTACGTAACTTAACACTATGTACATACGATCTTTATCGAAGCGATTTAAAAAAAAGTCTTAGTACTTTTATCGTATTAATTTGAAAATTTGTTAAATGTCTTTATCGTTAAATTCACTGAAACCACTCGCACCACATTTTTATTGTTTTTTTTTTTCATTTTCGTTTACAACACAACGCGACGAACGGAACGTGTAGCCCCGCAGTACGCGGCCTCGCCGCCGCAGAGCGCCGGAGCCCGCGCTCGGAGTCGCCCTCGGCCGCTCCTCGTATTTTATTATTTGCTTCAAATCGTACACCCTCTACGAGACTTTTTTATTTTCATACATGTGTAAAAAGCTAATAAAAATTCATGAATAAAAACAAACTCGGCACACTGAGATCCGAAGCAATCTCCGTCGATGGCGAATATCGTTCCGTACTTTAAACCAAAAACAATTCCGTGGGAGACTCTCCCCATCGCGCCGCCGCGACATCGGTCGTCTTTTCGAACAGCAAAAAATTCGACAACCGCGCGGAGCTAAAATCGTTCCAAAAATTACAATCTTTTACAAACTAATTTCGCCATAGATACTACCACGCTCGCCGCGTACCGAAGTAAATGTAATTTTTCCCGGTTCATTTCCGAGTCCCGTGCGGCGGCGGCACTTCACCGATGAATCCGTCGCCCGCAAATGTCGATACGACGATACAATTTTGTCAAAATAAACTAGTCACTCGTCGATGGCCCAACATAAAACAATGTTTTGTGCCATAGAAACGAGACTCATCCGTCATCCGGCGACTCCGCCCCACTACATCTACAACAATATTTTACTTTATTATTTATAAGAAATAACTATCCTCAGTCAACACGTAGGTATTACTTGGACGTTGTAATTAATTGTTTTTAACATTATGTCAGCAAAGGTGAGTGTACAAAACGTCGGATTCTACCCTCTAATGCCACATGATCACAGTCACAGTATGAATAATAACAATGATTTAACTGATTCGTACAACGAAAGACGTCAAAATTTAAAACTCCTCCCTTACATATTATATAAGCATTAGAAACACTACAATTATTAAAAAAATATACGGACAGAGCGGGCGGAGTCGCACTTCACAAGTCTCCGAATAGTCTCCAAACAGATGAGACATTTTCGCACAAGGATAAAACATTACAATAATTATTTTGGTAATTTTATCAACATTTAAGCCTATACAACCAAAAAGAAATCACACTTTAATGCATAAATATTAAACGTATGTCGATGGCATCGTCTTAACACAATGAGATCACTTATGTTACCGAGCAGTGACGTCACCGCGGCGGCGCGCGCGCGGTGGCCACGCGGCCGCGCGCCCTCCCTTGCCCTTCGACCGGGCAATAAGATGGTTCGTCGCGGGCACTCGTCCGCGGTCCGCCAAGTCAGTAATATACCG
>DWFO01005637.1:0-10387 GCA_018246595.1 Mimoniades nurscia nurscia
TTTTCTAAGAATTGTATGTAATACAAAAAGTTTCCTAACAGAAAGTACCTTACAGTCGCGATAAAGTTCTGTAGTTGAATATTTGAATGGCTTTTGGGTCATAACCTTAAGAACGGCTCTTTAAGCTCTTTTCAAGCATTACATGAAAGTAAACAAATAAAGATGATCTAAATGTAAAGAAAATACTTGAATTTTCAGTCTAAGTAATACCTTAGCTATTATTAGCGATCGCCTACAGTAAAAGAAATAATCATTTATTTCAAATTTTTTCCACCACATTCGTTTAATTAAATATTCAACGAGGGTCTCTTTCTAGCCGTTGCTCTTGCTTATAACTATATTAAAATGTATTACGCAAACTGAAGGGATTAAAAGAATGAAAAACTTTAATATATTTTCACTTTTTATTTTATTTTGTACGCTTAGAAAGCTTATACGAGACGGTGACCCGACGGAGATTCGCGCGGGTAGACGTATTATAACCTTAAGGGAAAGTTGGTAGATATGCACTTTGTAATTCTCTATTTATAGATGTTATGTATCTGACTAGAAATGAACGACTTGTACATTATTCTACGTATATAATGTTTTGAATGGATGGTCTTACAGAGCTTGGAAATTTATCGGACGGATTTGGTTAGCTGAATTCAGTTACATTAACGAAATAACCATATTCTCTGTCTTAATCATTAAATCTATTGTACTCTTTTTCATTGTGCCGCCTCTGTCGCGCCATTTTATTGGGCTCTGTTGGTTTATTACGTAAAAATAAGCTTGCTATTTGTTAAAAACGTTTTTAATTTATCAATATAACTACCTGCCACGGATAAGAAAAACATATACACGGGGATACATTTATAATATTTATTGTAATATCATAAGGGTGTACTCACATGCCAATAGTGTGCGAGAATGTTCTCGAAAAAGATTGGCTACATCAGCCACATATGAGTAAGATCACACTTACGAAATCGGAGGTAAAGCGGTCGCTATGGCCAAAACCGGTCGGACTATTATATAGACATAGTAATATATGTACATGCTTACATGTACCTTTACGACAAAACGCGTTACTGTTTTATATTATATTAAAAGGCATGACAAGCAAACGTCCCACTTGATGGGAAGTGGTCACCGTTACTTATGGACATTAGAAGGATCATTGGGCCGTCAGTGAATCTCCTGCCTTGAAGGAACTGTCCAACGCTACGTTTGAGGAATACCATATCATGGATAACCTCATATCATTTGATAACCCCATATAGTGTGTTCACATGTAATGTGTGTATTTGTTACATAAAGGACGTATTCTGAACAGTTCCGTTGTAGAGAGTGTAAAACGTTTTTGTCTAGAATTCCTAAGCTCTGTGTATTGGACAAAGTGACAATATTGGAATACAGCATACAACATACAAGATACAAGCGGCTTGGCTTAATTATGTTGCATACAACTATGAGTATATGGTGTGGATTAAAACATGCGTCGCTTACGTCTAAAGTATAAATTTATGTACCTATTTAGTTAATCAGAGCTAAGTTAACGCTTTCAAACTTCAACTAAACTTTTGCACCAACACCAACTTTTGTAAGGCATTGGTGGAAGTTTTAGATGAAACTTGAATTCGATATTGAGTTGAGGTATCAGTTGACAGTAATGATATCTGCACATTATAAGGTTTTCTTCCTTATTCGTTTAATAAAGTGAAATAATTGAGTGTTGTAGTTTTCCAATACATCCATTGCTTGCTGTTATCTAGAGTATGAGGATCTCATAAAATGTATACTTAAAAATGTACCTGTATATATATTTTTTTATACCTAGCCGTGCAAAGTACATATAAACAAATGTTTGTTCTGCGTGGGACTCAAACTCACGACCCCACGCTTAGCAGTCAGGTTAATCCACAGGATCAATGGACCAGTCCAATTAATACCATATAACGGAATTTTAATTTTACCTTTAAGATTAATATTTGCCGTAACATCTCTTAAATAAATGGAAAATGTTATGAAATTTCATGAGATAATTTTAACACTGAAATTTTTTTTAATTAAATTTCACAAGTGTCAGATACGATTTAATAGATTTCAGGGCACCATAAACGAAAAGTTACAACAATATGCTAGTGAAAAGCGATGAATATTACTCTCTGGAATGTTCTTATACCTTTAAAAATTAAGATTCATCAATAATGTCAGCTATTCGTTATATATTCCCGATGAAACAATGAAATAATAATAGTTAGTACTATGTTCGGTCCACACCTTACAATGGTGCATCCATTGTCTTGTCTAGTATTATACAAAGGCCAGATCAAAAGTTCCTTCGATAGGCTAGCATGTGTGACGACTTTAATGAATGCACAGAAGACGCAAGAAGTCTGCCAAAACCGTAGCAAGTGAAAGTCCTTACTCTCTGCCTACTCTAATGGGAGAAAGGTTTATCAATATGTAGGCTGTATGTACAATGGTGACACTGAATATAAAATTAATGTTTTCCCTTTGTTGCACAGGTCTAAGGGCACTTTGAAGACCGCGTGTCTTCTATCCTGGCCAGACGGATTGCCTGACGTGTCCTACATGGATTTTGTGTAAGTACCTGTACCCAAATAATACACTGATGGCTATTATCAGATGTTATGGTAATCAAGTACATCAAATTTTTTGATCAAATAGGTTAGATACTAACCGATGGCGGTGTCCGAACTCTCTGAAATAGCCTGGGTTCAAACAGAGTGACAAATGTAGAAGAAACGTACCAGGTTAATAAGGATAAATGTGTTTGGGGTTGGTGCCCTTTGCCTATCCAGCAGGATGTAATAATAATACAATTTTCGGAAGCCGTTTCTTTTACATAATCTTCTGCGTTGGCTTAAGTCATAGGGTACTAGGCGATTTTAGACACCCTTTGAAAGTTAAGGAGAACTTTGAAGCGAATAATTTTCGTCACGATGTTTTCCTTTATTGCCATTATAAGCAACATTTCAGACGTATTTCATTATTAAGTACTTCAAACTTTGCAAACTATGAAGGAAAAAGTAAATATAACTTTTGTCTAAGCACAAACGTTATCCAATAGTACTTCAGAATGTTTAAAAAAAATTGTCTCCAGTATTTCATATTTTGTTTTTATAATATTCTTTACTTTAGTATTATTTGAGAACCAGCAGAACAACATATGTTTTGAGCATTAATTTTTTTTTCAATAAAAAAGTTATTTGTGACTTATTGACTATGTGTGTACTTATTAACAATACGCCAATGTTCATATGTTTCGTAAGAATATTTGTAAAAGCCTACATTCTTCTCTCGGTTCTTTAAGGAAGATGTTGTTATAATACTTTAACGTCAATGTCAATGACCAATAATAATAATAATAAATAATAAATATCTCGGGACATCTCCACACACGGCCATCTGATCCCAAACGAAACGTCAAGAGAGCTTGTGGTATGGTAACCAGATGGCTGATAAACTACACATATACATGTAAATTATACATCAATAGATATTTATTTTTAATTATTTTTCACACCCAGACACAGAACAAATACTTGCGCTCATCACACAAATATTTATTCTGGGTGGGAATCGAACCCACGACTCCCGACGCAACAGTCAAATTCACTAACCACTCCACCAACGGGCCTGTCAAACGGGTGTTGCATCATTAATATCATTTCGGGATTTTTTCGCCTACCGCTTAAAAGTCAGCAGTGAAATGAGACATTGAGTGGAGTTTGAGGAAATTGCACTCCAACGTTTGCCGGTGTGCCTGACCTGACCTCTTTACTGTATGGAAATTACCAACGCATTCACGCTCAGAGCTACCGGCTGCCAGGAGGCTCCTTTAACGGCATTTAGCGAAAAGCCGGAAGAGCGTTGAGAGTCGACAGAGACATCTCATAAATTGAATTATCTTATGCAAGAATGAGCAAAATTTTTTTTTTGAAATGCATTGTTTAATCACATGGACTTTGATTTTTATTAACTTAACATTTTCTTCTCAATATTTTTGGAGCCATGCTCACGATTTTTGTTTTTAGTTCCAAACTTGAGAACAATGGAATCCATGTAAAAATTCTTGTAAATTCATTATACCTAGTTTAACTGTTATTTATATTACATGGCATCTTTAAATCGTGTTAATATGTTGGATTTTGGACAGCCACCATAATTACCCACGTGATTTTAGGTAACCTTAATTTGTTAACCATTATTTTTAAACTATTTTGTTTGTGGGATTTTATTCTTAATTTTCCAACAAAGCCAACCTTTGTTCAATAAAATTGAACCACCTTTGCTAATATGACCTGAATGCGCTGAATTTTTAAATATGGAAACGCGAACCCAACTGAAAATTGGATAAATCCGTTAGGATCGTTAAAACGAACGTGCGCCCGTAACTTGTCATCCAACGTGGAGTCAAATAGTACACATTTTGCTTTTAAAATATATATGTTTGATTCTTGTTGTACGTTCAGTTTTAAAACTACTTATTTGTATGTTTTGTTATAAACTTGTTTAGATACGGTTTAGACTTAGAATTTATAAAGAATATTTTGAAGGCTTAGTCTTAGACTCAATTTGTCTGCGATACGTATATGTAGTTTATTGCATGCCTTTTGATAACCAAACAACTGTTCAATATATACCACATTTTTTTAGCCATGTTGCATATCGTGTAACTGATTATTTAAAACCAACTTTGGCTTTACGAGTCATATCACAGCAAACGCCAGACGTACGGTCAGTGGGTCGCCGTAGACGAAAACATCTTGGAGGACAACATCATCATCATATTTTTTTGTTTATTGTTCTCTTTTTTAATTTAAAAGACTAAACCTATACTTTGGATCTAATTTTTTTATACAATTATCTATCTCTACTCTGAAAATCCCATCTATTAGTGTCATGCTGTACGTTCAAATGAATTGTCTAAACGCCATGAAATAGCTTGTTAATTATAAACACTCAATAAAACTAATACGAAACGTCAGTTGGAATAAAACATTTGGCACTTGCCACTTCGCAGTCAAGTCCTTATGCAACAGTCGCAAATACGTGAGATCTTTCTGGAACGTATCCAAAGATAACAGATACTTGCCAGTTATCGCAGTAGGTTAACAGCTAACGCGTCGTAACTTTGGGGATTTACTGTACAATATAGGTAACAGTTTCCCTTTACATCCTACGTAACTTGATTAAAGCGTTGCGCTGGAATTTTCCAGTATCTAAATCGGAGATCTACTAAGTATACTAATGAGTAATTATTGAAGTAGTTCATGTATGTTACAGAGTGCTGTAGACTTCAGTAGATAATAAATGATACCAATGACATAAACCTTCTATTTCTTTCCGCTTCCGTGACCATATAGCGCAGTGGAACAAAAACATATCAACGAATGCACTGTCACGCGATGTTACAGTAAGCCACTGAAATATTTAACGAGTCCGCCTCAGAGCGCACATTGAACACAATTTCACCCTTCACACCCTCCATATATAACATACATTCGATTGCGTGTTATCGTACTCGAGGGAAGATGCATACAAATTTGAGCTCTACCTTCTCAAGTGTTTGCTATAATTTCGTTTGAGATGACGCTCTGTTAGGGATGCAGTTAACGTTGCGTTGCTGTATGTTCTCCGCGAACCATAATCAACTGTATCTCTTTGAGCATTCGGTTCTGTTTCCTATGATATCATTTCTGGTCAGTATACGAATGAATTTCAATCTTATTACTAGCAGCAATAGATTCATTTTTTCTCCATACGATTGGTGTAAACTGTAAGCCGTCGCCCAGTTGATCGTGTTACAAATTAAATGAATTGTAATGAAGTGGCTCTAGCAAGTGAACCTTGCTGACTCATCAATGCGTGTGTCTGTTAAAAGAATGTCGACTTTATCTTCCTGACAACTTGGTTGAGTTCAGTTTGATAGTCATTCTGAAAGATGTTGTATATGTTGTCGAAAAGTTTTTAACTTTAACATCTGCACCGTTAGGTTGAAATTAGCTTGTCTATTTATTTATCGTATGATCCCGAGTGGTTTCTTAGTTTCTTGCCGCGAACTCGACGTAGATCAGAATTAGAGGTGGTATTGTAGTTGTTCGCGTGATTTGACTTACGTCGATAGTCGGTAGTTGAAATTTATTTATATCAGGAATATAGAGATTAACTGCCTCATTAGTCGTGTTGGTAGTAAGCGCGACTGCCGATCGAGAAATCCTGGGATAAAACACCAGGTCGAACATCATGAGATTTTTCGCAGCAGTTGAAAGGCACGCATTGGACACCGTACTTAATCATGAGGAATAGCAATGTATTTTATTAATGGATCCTGTTTGTAGATTATTCTAAAGTATATCCTCATAACGGCCTACAAGCCTGTATTTAAAATTAAAAATGTAGAACAGAATTCAAATGAAACACTGCGAATTCTAATTAAATTCATAATTAATAATAATCGGTTATCGGGTCAAATACGAAGTGACTAGCCCAGCGACTAAAAAGCTTAAAAGGATCAACTCATGAACCGGACTAATGACTGTTTAGTTAGCGGTAAAATTAAAATGAGCAATATGATAATATTCGGTTGACCTAATTTTGTCGAACTAATAACTTTGTTAGGACTAAAAGATTAAAGTATGGTAGTCTACAAGTGTAGAATTTTAATTCTTTCATAAAGTGTGCGTGTAAAAAAATCGCATTGCTCCAGAAACGCTGACAGCCCTGACACTGCCTTGTCTGGTTCACTGGTTTTGCCATTTATCTCCTAAGTTTAAGGCCAACTTAACAATTCAAGAAGAACGGTTACTTAATGTAATTGTAGTAACATAAATATAAATAAAATATGCATATGAAATATGCAACATGTTCAATATTTTCACTGTATGAACAGAGTGAAATTGTAAGAATGAAACTAAAAATAGTGACATCGCTTGAAACATAAATATACGGTCAACTTTGATCAAGCCGTCGAACGCTTCGTTACAATCTACATCCGGGGCGCGGCTTAATATCCAGACCTAATTGATGTTCAGAATTCCGTCGCTTTGATTTATGTAACCTTTAGACCTATATACGTCGAGCTTTCGTGACTGGAAGAAAAGTTCTCGAATGTTATGTTATTGTTGGATATACAGTAGAAGTTTGTTACTAAAACAATGTATGAAGAGAGAGGGATGGATGTAATAGAAGAAGCACATCAGATCTGTAAAGTTGGATATATTTATCACTGTGTCTTCTGTCTACTCTGTAAAGTTCCTGGCATACTAGTATAATAATAATACTGAAAAAAGATCTGAGTTACTGTTAAATGGCCTAAAGTAATTATTTTCAAAAATTGTAATTAGAGCAAAGGAATACATACCAAAGGAGAAAGGACAGCCTCTTCCTAGGCAGCTAGGCAGGCCTCTAGCTAGGCAGCCAGTAATATTGATCCGCTTTTAGCACAACAAACTGCGCGCCGATCTCAATAAGAAATATTTCTCAGTAGATTCGCGTACCGAGAAACAGTTTGCTCGGTGGAAACTTCATTTGTGTATCTAACAATAGAACGTTATTCTAGAAAATTGCTTTTGACCATTGCTAGAATTACTATCCGGTGTTTTGTGTTGGATTTGTTGGACATCTGTTATTCAGAAGAAAAAAGCTATATAACATTATCGGAGGGTACATTGAGGCGTTTCCGGTATGTCGGACGTTTCCGGCAGATTTCTAGTGGTGATTCCATCAGCATGTATGTAGGTATTATGTTTCTCCTTGAATCAAAAATACAGATGGCTGAATTTTGGATGAGGTCATTTAGAATGCGTATGGCTGAATACCCTGGCATCTTTAATTAGTTCTTGCTATGTATATTGGTACCAAAAGTAAGGCATATGAGAAGCAAGAAATAAAATTATACTAAACGTAACATCACGCCTGTCATCTCCAAAGATGTAGGCAGAGGAATGCAGAACACACCCACGTTTCACCAGTTACGGTTGCGTCCCACTATGGAATAGGTAGTGAACCTATTGCCATACACCGACCACATACGTATCCAGACTCCCAGCCACTACTAGAAAATCTAAATTAGAAAAAATTAGTAGTGCCTGACCCGGGAATCGAACCCAAGACCTCCCGATCGGCAGTCGCACTTGCAACCAACACGACCAACGAGACAATCAAGACTAGTTTTACTTTAATGTAGTAACTTATACTACGAATCCAAAAATTTTATGTTTGTAAATTATAATTTTATTTTATTACCAAATAAATAAATGAGTAAAATAACATAATATTATTACTATCGTCACTGAATTCGCCGAGGTTGTCTGCCATGCGGCTTGTTTGCTCATGTCTTGATGCAGATGGTGCATCGTCTTCTGAAGGAAAAAGGTTAGATCATACTATTATTGTAATAGGAATCATGGATAATTATTCTTACATAGACTTATGCACATATGAAGGACGAAAATCCGCCTCGTTGCGTCGTCACTTATGTATTTCTTTGGTTTCGTTATTAATTGATAATGTGACGAATGATATTTATTATTTGTCCGAAGCTTGTGTAGGAGTAGGTACTAATAGGTGGTTAGGAAACTTTGTAGTAACATTGATTTAGGTTGTTTTTGTGCTACAGGCTCGAGGGTTAGTTAATTAATCGATCCTCCGTTCCCGTTTCGTTACGGGATGCGAGATCGCATCCTGTGTACATTACGAGATCCTAAATTAATTGACGCGGAGAATTCAACTTCATGCGTCGTAAGCTCTCAGGCTTTGCTGTTGAATTTTAGAGCTGCATCATTATCTACTGTCATGTATGGCAAGAACAGTGATAATCTATCGGTTTTGAATTTTTCCGCCCAATCCGAAGTCAGAATTAAAAATCTTGGCAATGTACTTTTGATACTAAATTACATGCTTTTTTTAACTTAAAATATCACTTGTGGTAAAGATGAAGAAAAACATAGCGAGGAAATGCTTGGCATAGAGTTGGTGGCCAGGGCATTGTGCTATGTCTAGGCAGACGGCATTTTCCTGTCCGGCACAGATACGCTGAATGTATTTTTAATCCTCCCTGACATGTAAAACACGTGATTGCTATTATCTAACTATAAAAATCGGTCTGGCCTTGTTGGGCGTTTTGGTTGCAAGCGTGACTGTCTTGGGTTCAAATCACAGATTGGGCACTTTTGAATTTTTCTTACTTAAATTTTCTATCCGAAATTTGCAATAGTGGCTCGTAGTCTGAATATTATAGAAAGAAATAAGAAATAAAGAAATCATTTTTTTCACAGTTCAGATACATATAACAAGTAAAAAATAGAGGTTTTAATCTAAAGATATCTAAGATACAAATGAAGTCTGTGCTGCAACAAACCTCTAAAACGGCCAAGATATACCCGGAATATGGCAATAGACTCACTACCTATTCTATGTATAATGGGACGTAAACATAACTGGTATAACATGAAAGTATACTACACTCCTCTTACTACTTCTTTTGACCTGATGTCACATTATAAAAATATAACTTTTATAGTACATACTATATACAGATTTACTTGCATTTTATTCTATCTTATTAACGTTAGTTGGCACATCAGAAAAGATGAAGTATAAGCAGGTGAGTTCTCCTATGAAACCGACAACTCGTTAGAAGCTCTATGCACCAACAGAAGAAATTATTTCAAAATTTTACGGGCACAAAAGTATTGCTTTTCAGACATTCACGTTCATCAATAAGAGTGAGAGTATAATAAAACCTTATCCAACTCTACAGCACTCATTAAAATGTACCAGACATAATTTTGAAGGAGAAGGTAATTATAAAAATGGAAATGGAATATTTCCAAGTGCCAGACCTAATTTCATCATGATCTACACTACAGTTACGTTTTATTCATGAAATTCAAATGGGAATATGAAAATTTTTTCACGAAATGAAATCTGAATACGCTGAAGAAACAAAACGGATATGGATTGTAAAATTTCGTTGAAATTCATCCATGTGTACGCTAGTATATAAAAATACATACCAAATTAAGGTTAGGAAATTTCAGCTACTATTAATAAGTCACTCAAATCTTCAAGTAGGATTGAAAATGTCGCACGTTGTAAGTAGCTATATCCACTTACACGTTTGAAGCAAGTTGGCAAAAGGAACATCGCACTACGCCAAATGGACATATTACTTTAAGACGTCGGATTAAAGACAGATATATTCTAAGAGATCGTACCTACTGGTGGATTGCAAGTTACGGAGAAAGCATTGGTCCGTAAGTGGATTTCAAAAAATACCTGGTTTATAATGAGAGATTACTAGTGCAAGCAACTGCTTCGTTGGTTGAGTTGGTTGCAAGTGCGACTGCCGAACGGGAGGTCCTGGGTTCGA
>DWFO01005638.1:0-10387 GCA_018246595.1 Mimoniades nurscia nurscia
GACCCGGGAATCGAACCCGGGACCTCCCGATCGGCAGTCACACTTGCAACAAACACGACCAACGAGGCAGTCAATTACAACAAAGTGATATTTTTATTCTTTATTAGCTTCAAAGTAGCATCCGAGGGACGCAGTTCTCTTGGGATCAAGAGGATTGATGCCTTTCACAATTTTCCATCTTAGGACGCATTTACGCTTGCAATCAAGCTTATCATATAATAATAAAAATTATATTTTCAAAAAAGCTGTTGCACTTGACATTCCAAAACCAAAAGGAAAATTCCTGTTTCACGAGACATTGCAAGACGTTATCCAGGCATATTAAGAATTAATATCAATACATATTTGATAATGGTTACTGAAGCATGCACTAACAGATTGTAGGATGCGAAAGTCATAAAATTTCAGAACCTATACACATTCGCCACTTTAAACAGGTAAAGATGCCCTTAGCGACTAACTCTAAAATAAATCCTGCCACCTTCTAAGGCAGATCTCATTTGCATAATTTGCCAGTGACTATCCGTTTTTGAGCATTTCGCATTCCTGCACGCGACCTCAACAGACACTTAATTGAAACAAATTGCCCATAAAGTAAGTGGAACGCTATACATCGTTGTTTGCTGAGGCCATTTGCGTGGAACTTTCAACGGATCGCGCGATGGAACGCGGTGCCGAGATAAAACTGTTTTATTGCTTGTAGACAGCGGCTAAGATTGAAAGGATTGATGGGATCCTGAGCCAATATTCCATACTTATGGTCACGTGACTGTTCTGAAACTGTTGATAGTCGACTGCCTCGTCTGTCGACTTAGTTGTTGTTGTTGGATGTTTCTTACTTTGATTTTCTAGTAGTGGCTCGCTGTGTGTATTTCTTCATGGTGTATGACAATAGGCTCACCAACTATGCTATAGTGGGATGTAAGCGTAACTGGTGAAACGTGAGAGTGTACAACACTCATCTGCCTACGTCTTCCGGGATTACAGGCATGATGAAGTTGTTGATAGTCAAAGTCCTTTATTTCATCTACCCACAATATATAGGTATCGAAGTAATAATGAATCCATGAATGTGTGACCATTAGTGAAAGATCTGGAGTCCGTTCTGCAAGAAGTTAAACATTGGATTTTATGGACCTTTTATTTTTATTGTCTTTTATTGTTACTGTTGTGAATCCGTAAGCTGCGCTTGAAGTTGGAGTCGTAGTTTCTTACACTGTATAAATAGCAATTTGAAGCTGTAGATAGGAATATTCCCAGATATATCAAACCCACTTTCTAACATCACTAATAATTTGGTTATAAGTTCATAGCAGTCTGCTCACCCTGTTTTTCGTTAAGTGACGTCATTGTATATTTAGATATAGTACATATATGAAAATAGAAATTATCGTTTTGAAAAAACAAATTCAGATATTTGTCTAATTCATACGTTCAGTGGTTAGTGAGTTAGTGCTCAGCCAGGTTAGGTGTTATATTGATCTAATGAGCTGAAGCGTTTTTCCATGTTAGTGATATAAAAACTAAGAAGATTGTGGGTCAGTTCGGGAAACTCTTAAAAGTATATACGTTTACTATTAAGCATTATAATGACAATTTGAACTTGATTTTTATGGGCTTGTACGAAGAGACTAAAGCACGGGGCAAAATGAAAAGCATTTCAACACTCCGACTTTCATTGGCATAGGTACAGTTGAAGACAAAGCATTTGAACAATATGTTGCCTGTGGATTGTGGGAACCATCGACCTGCTTAAGTCTATAATTACAAGAAATTGCCTTTTGTTTCCTGTAATTTTCTTCGTTAGCAATGAAAGCTGTTTCTGAACGAATTCTTCGGGCGCAAAAACTGTATTAGACAATATGAATAATAACGGTTACTGCTAGATTTAGAAATATAACATTATTGAAAATACCTAATAATAACGAAAGGTCCGTTTGACTAAAAGCTACCCGGCTGCTAAAGCAAGAGTTGTGAGTTCGATGACCGCCTAGAAGAAATATCTATGGAACGTGCCGATGACTGTTATTATGATTTATCAATTATTATCAAATTGTGGTTGAAATAGCATTAAAAATAGAATGTTAGTTCCAAAATAATCAATGTAAAGCTTTTAAGAGCGTAGTCGCTAAATTCGAGTGTTACTGTCTATCTATGTACTTTCATCATTATTACGCTGTCACTCGAAGGGAGCGGTCGTGTCACGTGCCGCTAATTAACCTATTTTTTAGCTAATTTCAAAAGATACTCGTTTCTAAGACCAGTCTATAAACAAATTACAGAACGATTCTAAAAAATATCATAATGACCAAATTTAATGTCGAAAATAATAATTATATAACATATTTACGAGTACTTAATTTGGATATTAAAATTATATAAAGACACGCATAACCCATCTTACAACGAGTTTTATGCAGTGTCATAAATGTGCATATTTTGGATAACAGTAACATTTAATTATAAGAAAGAGCATGGTCATTTAATAATCCTGAACAGGTTCATCTGAAAACCTGCGTGGATGAAGTTCGTATATAAATTAAAATAATTGTATATATATCAAAAGAATTCAATAATAATAGGATTTGTTATGATAACCTCCTATACATCTGAAATATGTTTAAACAGTAGGTACTGGACGCTCATAGTCGTATTCTAGGATTTCCTGTAATTTATTATAGGCATATACAGAAAGACAAGTAAGCTCAAAGGCAGATTAAGTTCCTAAATCTATCATACAGATAACCCATCCGACCGGGCATTGAACCCGAGACCAGCGTGGCAGATCGGCATGCCAATTGCTGTGCTAAATGGTCCCTAACAAAAAAGTGCACTGTAAACATATAAAAAATACTAGGTATTACACTTTTGCTGCATTATTTTTTCTATTTTAAGCATTTTACCTCGCTTATGACAAGTTTGTTAAATCAAAGAACGCTAAGTATAAATTATAATATTAATGATAGAAACTGACATTTAATGTAAATCCAGAAAAAGGCAATAACAAATCTCATACTAGGAAATAAAGTGCCTACGTCCGTGCTGACTCATAGAGAAATCAGAATCATTGACCCCATTGTCTGCAATGTCCATGTTTATTGCCCACGTCTTTAAATATTGCCATCTTCAAACTTGACTGCCTCGTTGGTCGTGTTGATTGCAAGGGCGACTGTCTATCGGGAGGTCCTGGTTTCAGACCCCGGGCACTATTAAATTTTCTAGTAATGGCTCGGATTCTGGATATACGTACGGTGTATGACAATAGGCTCACCACCTATTCCATAGTGGGACGTAAACGTTGGAACATGTTGGAACATGCGTGTATTCTACACTCCTCTGCCCACCTCTTCGGGAATTACAGGCATGATGTTACGTTATGTTTAGTTTTCGAAATAAAATGATATAGGTATGTTATCTTCAAATTACTTGCAAATATTACTGTGGTGTAGTCTCGAGATGCTAACCGTTTGTTTCAAGAATTACCACCTTATCAACGGCAGCTCGGTTAGCAGTTGCCGGGGTCAGATGGACATCGAGTTGAAAAGTAGAAACGGTGGTATCTAGGCGGCAATCACAGAACCTGTGCCATTAGCTAGCGTCCCGCGAATCAGGGGACCGCTTTGTTGATCTTGAATTTTGTTGGAAAACTCTATCTGATCGAACATAAGATTGTCACGTAAGAGAAATAAAACAATTTGGAATTCTCCTCTCTTTCTTTTATAAAACTCGCTTTTTGTTTTCGCTATTTTCTTAGAACGATGTTCTCTATCAAGATTTTGTACTCTGTTTTGAGGATCGCAAAATGTATGAAAAATGTCCCCTTAACACCTAGCAAACAATATCTTCATGGTACAGATGTATCATTTCCTGTATTGTAAAGTAAAATTCCCGTTATAGAAGTTTAGTATATTCTCGACCTGTATTCTCTGACGACATTCAAATTCTCACAGTAACTTATTTCAACTAATTTCCATAATACAACTGCTGTATCTATTATCTAGAGTTTTATCGAAGCGAATGATAACTATAAAACTAATTCCACACCAGTGTTCGGTTTAACTGTCATTTAATCATTAATACCTTTCTATTATCTTTTTAATATATCATTATTATTACTTGTTTATCTATCCATTTACAGACATTTCATTGTTAGACATGGATCTCCTCTGAAAGTATTTATTATATTACCTGCCTACCACTTCAAGGATTGGTATTTATCTGAATATCCGAAAATGTTATATATTTCTGGTTATATAAAGTTTAAAAGAATGATGACTATATAGGTACAAGGGCGGATCCAGCTTTGGCGCCAGGGGGGGTCACATAATCGTGGTCAACTCACAAGTTATAAATTAATTTTAATAATAATAAATACAAGTAAAAAGAAAGTATTTTAAAAACCAATGTAAGTACTGTACTTGATAATACTTATATTTAAATAACATAATCGATTTTCCTTTTACGTCTTCTCTCGAAACGCGTTATCATTTCATCTACTTCAATGGATACGTTTTTATGGACGTGGATCCAGCCCAGGAGGGGGTCATGACCCAATGCCCGGCCCTGGATCCGCCCATGCGCATATCATCAAAAACTACATATGCTTATTCGCTACGCCCTAATCTAAACATATTCCTACATTATAAAACAAGTCCATTGTGTATTTCGCTTCAATAATTCTCATGTGAAACGTCCTTTCCTACAAATAAGTTATTTCACTTCATTTCCATAATAACATGGCTCCCGCATTCTACTGAGTTTATCTATACCACAAGAACATTCATCAGACAGAGATGTCTTCCGCAAATGTTCCGATACAATAGCAATCGATATGCGGACTTGTTTAAAATACTGTGATGTAAAATTTCATTATTTGATTGTCGTTTGTACTCTATCTACAACAAGATGTATTTTCCGCCTTTTATTAGTTCGTCTATACCTACATCTTGTCCATCATTGGTTTGTTGATCATTGATTTGTTCGTAACATCGAGGTTGAATTCATGTACGACTACAATGTTCTCTGTTGTGTTTTTACTAACAACAATATTTGATTATATGAGTGCCAAAACTTGAATTGACTTCCGTATTGTATATGGAACGTAAAGTATTCAAATTTCCAATAAAATTGTTTTAATTACGGTTTCAAATCATCTTATTATTGGGTTGGCTACTAACAGCCATCTTCACTGATTCCTAATGAGACAGCGTGGTGACGTATGTTTCAAACATTTAGCAGAAGCAAGAGCGCCCTTGGTCAACAGTAGGGCGTACATAAATAGAATCGGATGAGTTAATGACGGACACAAGGAAAATACTAAAAATATTAAAAAATGAATTACCCTGGGGTTAAGATCTATACGTGGTCACTGCAACTACGATTTAATTCATTGTGTGTAAAAATTGTATAATTTATGTGTTTTGCTACCATTTTTACAATATATAAGAATTATCTTCATTTTCGCGTCGTATTCCTCGTTGTTGAAGTTCGTGATAGATTCCACTGAAATAAGATGTACATCTCACGACAAATTTTAAATTAAATTTCCTTCTTTTCCGTGCCGCTTGCTTTATCGAGCCTCCACCATATTTCTCTATGCACATGAACAAAGTCCAATATCTCGTCATCATCAGCCTATACAAATCCACTTCAGGACACAGCCCTAGCTTGATGACCACAAATACGCCCTATACTCGACTTGCCACAGCCTTTCTTTGGACGTCAATTTTGTCATCTTGCAATTAAATATACCAATTATCACAAGAACCGACCATTTATCCTTGATAATCATTCTGCGAACATTAGTTAGACTCTACATTAGTAGAGTCGTTCTTTATATAGACGCGCTCTCGACTCTATATACCGGTTTCAGTTACGTAGAGTTATGTCAACACGTACGTGACAAAGTTGGAGCGGCCGGCTCGTCTGTCATGTATCGCGCACGGTGCCATCGTCGGCTTGTATGACTCGAATAAATTATGGTGCTTTTTGGAATCGCGTCAAAGCACAAGCTTCGTACCATCACTGTGTAGATGTGTCAAATCTTTAATCGTTCCGCTATTGAACATAGGTTTTACATCCGTATAAGACAGATTCCACAGACTACCACGCCGGTGAGATGTAGATTGATAAACTTTGCAGGTCTTAGAAAGTATATATATTATTAAGAACTCTACGATAGTTCTATGCATCGTAGAGTTCTCCATAATATGTATAGTTGTTCAAGTGGTTGTGAGCGTGCCTGCCGTTTGGGAGGTCCTGGGTTCAAATCCCGGATCCAGTACTTTTGGATTTCTCAAACTGGAATATCTTGTTAAAACTTCTAGGAGTGGTTCGCAATTGGCATTTGTGCCCGCTGTATGGCAATAGGTTCACCATTTATTCCATGACAGCACATAAACGTAACTGGTGAAACGTGAGAGTGTACTATACCCCTCCGCCTACCTCTTCGGGGATTACAGGCGTGTTGTTACCTTACCATTTACTAATATGAATAGGTTTGATCATGATACTTTCTTAACTATTATAATATGATATTTATTCAAATCACACTTTAAAAGTAAGCGATATTTAATTAAGTATACTTACATATTTTGTATAACTGTATATAAATAACTCCTTGAGTTTTGTCTTATAGAAAGTGCGGGTATCCGAATTCTTTCCGAGTGCTATTTTTCTTTAACCTAAAGCGTTAGCAATTTTATTCCGGCGGACATCAATTGACACTGAATAAGAAATTCCTCATTCAAGTGCGATAAATATTTATCGAAATGTTACTTTTCAAAATGCCGTTCCGAGAGCATAGCGCTGTCCTTTCCGACCCTGGAATATTATGTAAATAGTTTATTTTATCCTACCGTATTATTATATACAGAAATTCTCTATCATTTTAATGGGAATTTTATAACTTAAATTTAACACAATGTCCTACAATCCAATTTGCCTGAAAATTTGTAGGCTTTGTACACGTGTCCAGATCCAATGACAATACAATATTTTTTTAATATGAAGCTGATGTCTTACCCAGGACGAATACGATTAAAAGAAATAATTCTTACACGTACACCAAGTAAATAAGTATCACCAAAGCACCCGATATTATTGAACTAAATCTTTAAGCGTATTTTTTAGTTTTTTTTTTAATCAATTTGAATTTTATACAACGTTCTTTTCGATCACTTAGTTAATTTTTTTTATTTAAATCAAATCGTTTATTACATTTATTATGCGATTACTTTAATGAGTTGATCATGACTTCAGTATCTGGAGTTTGCCGCATATGAATCATATATCAAGTTTAGGTAATTAGCGACTTTCGTTTATAAACATATTTTATCTGTTTCGTCTCATTTAATCTGTAGCCGAATTTATTATATATAAACAACAGCTTCTATAGTAATTAATTATTGTGACAGCGACATTTACTGATCTATGGCCATCAATAAATACATGAGAGAATGTTGCTATAAATAATGTTAAATTAGTTATTTAAATTAATCATACACAATCAATGGCAATTTTGCACGTTTTTTGATGGAGTTTAGTAATATGTATAATTTTTTTTATTTTTTTTTATTTTTTTTACCTGTTTTATTTTATTCATAGATGTCATGTGTGACCGGCCATGTTGCAACATTCATTTCATGGTGTAAATCAATGTTAGTAAAACAGTTTTATAATAATGCATTAATCACATGGTTAAAATTCGTTTTATGTCCCACGGTTAATTAGTTAAACGAAATATAAATTACAATACTAATAGTTATTCAAATATCTTTTTTAAAGTGAAAGTATGAAATAAAGACCGTTATCAACTTATTTCTCTTAGATTGGTATGTTTAGTCATGTCGGAAAGAGGTTTTTCACTAATAATTATAATGATCATTCCTTGTATTTGAATTATTATTTAATTGAATGTTTTATTTTAATTTATTTATAATGAACATATTGATTCATTCCCTTTATTTATTTATAATTTTTATAAATATATTCGTATTTATTTCACGCTTCTTCGAATATCAAAATGCAAAAAAATATTAGATAATTTTATCGATATTTACATTTCACTTAAACCAGGAACGTGTTGCATATTTTGCAAATTATTATCTAAATAATATGTGTTTATTTAATTTGAACAAGAAAAACATTGATTCTCGCAAACGTACTTCAACGGCCTTGTACCGTCTTACTGCAATATTGATCAGTTCATTATTCGCATGTCTGTATTATTATTCTCGCCGAACACTGCTACAATCGAAACGCGATCTTAGTACGTAATGTTTAGATGTATATTTGTTTAAATGTCGACACACGCATGGTACGAATCTTAACGGTCATCCACCTCTTATAACGTTATGATCTCCTGGTAGCCGGAGTACGGTTCGAAAAAGCTTTGGACAATGTCGAATTGTTATGCACAAGTAGCACATATTTTATGTGGTCATTATATCCATTTGGATCAGTCTAGAAACGTCTATTATAAATATAGGTACAACAAAAAGAAATAATGAATTCTCAATAAAAAACACGAAGCTTTTTTTCAGTATTCAACTAACTAAAACAAGCCATATAAGTTCAATACCCACCTTTAGTCTGAATTAATGAAGCGTGTGTTAAGCAAAATTTTTATATCACATAGATAGATACACCTTAATTTAATTATAATTTAAAAACGCAAATGAATTGATTGCATTTTATTTTTGCTGTCACAATCTAATTTACACATGGAAATGTATAATAAACTACTAGTGAATCATTAAATTCTGCAGAATATTCAAATTCAAATTCTAATTCTAATCTCATTTATTATTAATAACTTTTTGTTATTAATAACTTTTTGTTATTAATAACTTTTTGTTATTAATAACTTTTTGTTATTAATAACTTTTTGTTAATAATTAACTTTTTGTTAAACTAATCTCATTTATTATTAATAACTTTTTGTACGTCAAAATGATGCTACCACCGCTTCGGAAGATGCCTCGCTATGGAGAAGAAGCGGCGAACCCAATCAATCATATGGTCCACATGTACGAATATATACGATCACTTTATATTAATATAAAATTAAAGGATTTGTTAGTTTTATAGTACGGTATACAGTTATTAAGCCGAATTTCATTTAATACCAGTGAGAACATCGCGGCCACTATACGCCGCGATCGACAGAAGATTATGAAGAAGTAGCTCTGATAGATCTGAAACTCGTCGGATTATCCAATAAATACGTAAACTGAGTCAGTGCACTATAAGTCACTATTACAAATATATATTTTATTGCAAGGAAATGGCTCTTCTGAATTATTTTTTGCCATGAAACGATACATAATAACGTTATATTTAATACTAATGTATTCAGTTAATATTTCGAGGAATTTTTTAAATTTTTAATTTAATACAGTTATATGGTACTCGCAACAATGGGAAAACATTTTCAAAACGATTACACTAGTCGCTAACGATGAGAGAGACTAAACTTACTTTCCCGTACTGATTAAATCTGCTACTCGATAAATTGATTGGTACATTGGAAAATTATTATTGAACTGATAACTGTCTGTCAGATGATAAAAAAAGTTTGATGTTACAGTTATTGTATTGTGTCGTCGGCCAGTCTATAAACATTTTAACTTTCTACCTGATATATAATTTATAATGTAAAACGTAACATCATGCCTGTAATCCTCTCAGAGGTATACAAGAATGAAATACACTTTCACATTAGATCTAAGTTACAAAAATCTGAGCCGGGATTTGAAACCAGGTCATCTCAATCGGCAACCACTCGGCGATCGTAGCAGTCAATTATTATATCTGACACGAGTGTGTTATATAAAAAATATGTATGGGATATTGAACACGGATGTTCATGTCAGTACTAGTAATATTTACAAACAATCGGTGTCAACCTTCTTATTCTTCTACTGATACCACCGTTCTCCTTTGATTGTGAGACTTTAGACTTGAGACGATAGTCTATTATGCTGGCCAAGATTGGCACAGTTCACATTTCATTACTGAACTTCATGGAGAACTCGAAAGTTGTGCTGGCTTCCTCATGATGTTTTCTTTCGAGAAGCAAGCGAAGATTCAAAGTCTGAACCTCAGTACGAAGTAACCGATTACTTATACATCTACAGCCCGTCTAATGCACTGCTAAACATAAACCTCCCTTGGGGTTCTCTTGCCCATAATCGGGGTAAATACAAACGTTGTATGTTATGTTGACTGCGTCGTTGGTCGTATAAGTCGTATTGGTTGCAAGTGCGACTGCCGAATGGGAGGTCCTGGGTTCGATTCCCGCGTCGAGCTCTACTAAATTTTCTAATTTAGATTTTCTAGTAGTGGCTCGGAGTCTGGATATGTGCCCGGTATATGGCAATAGGCT
>DWFO01005639.1:0-10387 GCA_018246595.1 Mimoniades nurscia nurscia
GGCACATACCCAAACTCCGAGCCACTAGAAAATTTTGTAGTGCCCGACCCGGGAATCGAACCCAGGACCTCCCGTTCGGATATAACATTTGCGACCAACACGACCAACGAGGCAGCCAAATTTAGTTTATATTAATGGTCAAACACTATGGTCTTATCTTAATCAATACTATTGAGCAACCAAGTTAAAGCTGACTGACTGGTGCCTTTTTGTTTGCCGTTTTTTATAACATATTAATAAACAGCATTCAATTAAAAAGATCTCGCAATAAAACATATTCCGAAATTAGAAAAAGATAGCAACGTTGTTCGCTGAAATTATGGAACATTTCATACAGATTTTTTATCAGCTAGGAATACAGAAAAGTCATCGTTCTTAGCGTCAGTAACGTTCCTCAAATATTGACTAACACGAACGATTTTTAGCCAATTATACTTCTACATTATTTCCAAGCTTATATTTGATCGAATAAATTGAATTTCGTTGCGCAGGCAAACTCGCGGGCGGAATAACGATCCGTTCGGACCGCACACGGCGCTTGTATTCGAGAATCGCTCCAGAATCAATTATGGTACCGAATCTTGGTACCGAATTTCTATGTCTGGTGATTGAGGGAATACAAATTTTAAACAATTCGTTTTCGGGTCTTGATGTTGTCTAATAGTTTTAAACAGGAGTCAATTTACTACCCTCAGTATGCTTTTTTTTATTTTTATCTTTTATAACATTATTAGGTACATATAATTTGTAATTTACTTTAAGTAAGTTTAACGTAATATCACGTTTATAATATCTTAAGAGGTAGGCAGAGGAGTATAGTACTCTTTCACGTTTCATCGGTTAAGTTTACATCCCACTTTGGTGAGCTTATTGCCATACACCGCATACGACTCCAGACTCCAAGCCATTGCTAAAAATCTAAGTATAATATTTGGTACGTACGTACAAAAATTCATAGTATCCGAACGAGGATTAGAACCCAGGACTTCTAGATTAAGAGTGGCGCTTGCAAGCTCTCGACTAAGGAGAAAGTTTAGATTTAACATTAACTTTATTAAATATTTTGTATTCCATATGGCACGTCAATTAACATTTTTTGTTATTTTTCTCTTTCTTAATAAAAATTCTCGGATAAAAACGTGAAGAAGTGACGTATTAAAAGATCTTACAACTGGTTTAATTTATTTTTGATGTTAAGCAATCGTTTTTATTAAATTTTATTAATAGATTTTATTAAAAGATACCTAATATAGTAAATACAACAATGTGTTCTTAGTTAGAGGCTAGGGACAATATCCTTTAGTGACCAAATAAAATGAATTTTATACTGTTACAGATCGACTACAGGTATCGAGAGGATATAGGCATGATTGGATCCTACCATCCATTGGATGGTGTATATCCTACTCTTACAAAAAGGACATTGAAAACTAAGTATACTTTATACATGTCTTCTCATTCATCTTTAGATAGAATCATACATCGCAAAAATTATTTTATTTCTTTACAAAATGAGTACCAAACGAACAGTTAGCTAAATATTTAGAAGCGTAAAAAAATCCACGTTAGTACAGTCTTTTTTTATATGAAAGAAATTTCATATTTCTATAAACAACCCCGCTCGCCGGTGCCAAGTCAAGTTCCGAGGCATTTCAAGAAATAATTAGAGTAAAAAGTGGTAAAACGGTGTCGCTGCCGTCTTGAGTGCGGGCCGCTTTCTTCATAACTTGTGCAACTCAGCGCGGCAGTAATTAAGCCGGCGAGTGCAGTCCATTTCCCTTGAGGCCCGCTAGAGCCGCCGTTCCACTGTATGGCTATAAAATGTACTGCAAGTAAAAGTAAAATTACGCTTCTTAAAAAGTAAAAACCTCACGATCGATCCTTGACATAAGCGAGAAATCTATCTAAAGTATGAACCTTATCTATCTATGCTTTTTAACGCACTTACATATATGTTTATTCGTGGATTTGTGTCCGGTATATGGCAATACGCTGACCCTTTCCATAGTGGAACATAAATGTAAATGTTGAAACGTGTGAGCGTTCTACACACCTCTGCCTACCTCTTTCGGGATTACGGAAAGTCAGTTTATAGGAATATCGCATCGCCTGTTAACTAATGATGCCAAATCAACATCAACAGCAGCAACATTAACAAAACTAACATCAACATCAACATCAGATTCACTATAACACAATAAAAAATATTTATCAGATAGCCTGATATTTTATTTCAAAGACATGTTGCAACACTTACTGTACCAATATACGAGGTTTTTACCTAGCTTTAAGTGTAAGTCAACCTTACACTTACTTATACTGTGCAAATCAAGGCCAAAATAATTATATAGTCAACCTCGGATCGTGTGGCTCGGTCTAATTTAATTGTTTTTCTGTAACCTAGCTAGCGATTATATGATATTAATCGCTGGAGATATAAAAAATAAAAAACTTACAAGCTGAAGTAGCAATGGGTAATGGAACAACTAATACAAAACGTACAGTTTGATTACAACTTTTTATACATAGTGTAGATTCTAGGTAAACCGCAGTTACCTCATGGGATAGACAGAGAGTACTGAGTGCCAATTTAGCGTGATTCTTCTACATTCTTTTCTCTTTTCACAAACACAAGCGTTTTCTGATTTTTCTGACTTCCTTATCAAACAGAATTTTATCTGTTTGGCCAGTATAAGTCACTCCTGGTTTATCTTTATACTTCCTCGGTTTCCTTTATCATTATTTTATCTATTCTTTTTACAATCCCGATGCACCAGACCTTTTTCATTTTTACATTAACATTATCGCAGAGAAGTAATGAAATTCATGCCAGCATCGGGTGGACACGCGCTTCCCCCTCGTGTGTTTGCACATCGCGAATGTGCAACAATAACACTATTTCTCATTGCAGAGCAATTAGGTTAAGTACACTTACCCTAATTACTTGGGATATAAAAATATCCTCATTTTAAAAATCCCAGCGAAAATGTTAACCAAAGCCGTTGGTGGTCTAACTTTAGCAAATTTGCTCTCACACGTAAAATTAAACTCGCTGCGTTCACGGCATGTGCTATGTACAGTGCACCCAATTTAGGGAAATATTAAACTTGCCCAGCTTACACGACTTTTCTACTGTTGTAACAGTTTTATCGAATGCCCTTTTGCTGGTAACTCTGATCTCCCCTTTTAAATTGTTCATTTGACTTACAAACGTGCCCGACTTCTACGTAAGCAATCTCATACTAACTTGCATTTATGTTTTACTAAATAATAAAGCAATAATTGAGTGCATAACAATGAGTTACAGTACCTATCACCTGTAAAAAACGCGTTACACTCGAGTTTGTTATATCGTACTTTACCTTTACATCTTAATTGCACATAATGGATTATTTGGTATTATAGTATGTCTTTCGCTTTGTTTAATTGCTTATATCTTTTATACGACTCATTCAAAGAGTTTTTTGATAAATTAAATCAGTTTACGTTCCTACATGTTTTAAATAACTGCAAATTATGGAATCTTGACAGAAAAATCAAATTAATATACCTGGTTAAATAATTCAATTATTTCCGAATACAGAACATCGATTACTATCAAGAGCACTCATCGATTCATACCTAAACCAAAGTCTCGAATCTCAACAGATTTCACCAGTTTCAGGTTTAATTGAATTTCTTTGTTCTTTGCGATAGCAAGAACTCCATTGTCACCTTATTATGACCTATACTTAGGTCTATCGATTTTGAGATCATCTTCACGAGTATTAAAATTAAATTTCTAATAGTGGCTCGAAGTCTAAATTTGATCTTGATTTATGCATTAGGATCGCCTCATACATCGCTCTATCTACCTCCTTGGAAATTAAGAACGTGATATTACGTTAACATAGATACTTAAGTTGGATGTTACACTACAATACCCTGTACTAGAAAGGATTATGAAAAACATTGTGCATTGTAGAAATACGAACGCACGTAAATTGTTTGTTAGCCGAGCACAATAGTCGCGGGACCTTATCTAGTCCGAGGCTGGTGTTATAAGCAAAAAAATATCATAAAACGGACAGAAACCTGAGATATGATCATTAAAATATTGGCCACTCGCCAAACAACTACAGCAAAAGCGTAGCTCTTGGCTCAGTACCGTCATAGTCTATTTTGCAAATTGGGAAAGCTTGTTGCCTAAATTGGATGGGAAATTAATGAAGACACAATGAAGAATGCTATGAAAGTAAATTTTGAAATTTAATATGACGTCGCAAATGTGATCTCTCTATCTTGCGCATGCAACTAATCTCTTTTAGAGTATTTATTGTTTAATGTTAACCTACCTACTATAGTGCAACAATAAAGGACAACCCTTATTTAATGTCACAGCCGTAATGATTAACTTACATAGTATTTACATAATATGTATCATTTTCTCGGGGAGACAGTATTACATCATATTCTGACGAAGATGGACGTTTCTGTGCAATAACCCTATCCGCACCGTACACCTACCCCACCTACCTACCTGTCTACCTCTTCGTGGACTGCCGGCTTATACATATATTAATTTTTTTTAAGCAATGGATTTATCATTCTATTTGCTGGATTGTAGTACTGCTGGGTATAAATCTCTTCTCAGAATGAATATGATTAAGGTTATAATCTCCTACACTGACCAAGTGGATATTGCCAGAGTTGAAATACCTTTGAGAACATGGAAAACCTTCAGGTGTGCAGGTTTCCTCACGAGGTTTTACTTCGGCGTTTCCACGTGTTTCACCGACAAATGCCAAACCATAAATGGCAATAGATAGTTATGTCTAGTTTGCAATTAGATGGCCTAAGTTATTATGACATATTAATGAATCATACACAAATTTTAATACAGTAAATGCTGTGTTGTATGCTGGATTCAAATCATTTGCGATATTAAATGGAATATCATCAAGTCATGTATCATGGCGGCTTCAGATAATAGATACCATTGTTCGCACACACATTCTATAAAGTCAGTGACGCAATGCATCCATTTCATTAGCAACTGTACTCGTATAGTAACTGTCCATTCCTGTTTTTATACTACATGTATTGAAGTAATTATTTTTACTCTCGGTTAGGTTTCTTGTTGATTATTCTAATAGCTTGTTCTCTATTTCCATATTGTGTTCTGTCCTCTATGGAGATGTGTACAATTTTTTCTTTGCAATAGTTGCATTGCTAATAAACATTTTGATAATGTTATCTAAATACGAACGCATATTTTTCTCAAAGTATGTAATTTCAATCATGATTATTTCTTATTTGTTTCGAAAGGAATTATTTTTTACAAAATTATCTGATCTAGAACTGGACACAATGCAAAATTTAAAAATGGATACATCCTTAACGTAGCACTAACAAAAACGAGCCTAATTTTTAATAAGCCGTATAAAATTATCAAAATGAACATATTTCTCTTAAGCTCATTTAATAGATAACTATATCTATTTAAATTTGGAACATGGTTCAATCGAAGGGTGTTTCTCATGTGTAAAACTGAACGCGTTAATCTCATTAGTGGTGCGATCACATGAAATGATGGTTTGGTAAAATACTTTGTCTTTGTAACATTTATGAATTTACTATTTTCTAAGGATGATGTAACAATAATATTCACAATAACAAAAAAAAAGTATTCACAAATCGTTTTCAACGACATATTACAAGTTTATTTTGTCTTCTGAAACACTTCCGCGCGTTCGATTGTATCGATGTTAAGTTTTTACATGCACTAGTTATTTCGATTAACTATCTGCAATCTATTAGACCGTTATGCGATACTCGATACTAGCATTAATTATCGAATCTCACATCGATTTCATTTCACACGTGCGCGTGTGCGCAGTAATCGACTGTGAGGGCTCTCACTGAACTAGTAATTACATCCTCCACTCTCGATATACCTGGAAGTATTAAATTTCAAGCAGCTCGTATATTTCGATTGAAGCAAGAGGTAATTTTGGATGGATTAACATGTTTCAAAATGAAATTCTCATGTGAAAACCTTACAGTTCCGTTTTCTTTTAAAAATTGTTGATTTTAATTGAAATTATTTTAGTAATAAGAACAATGACACACTTAGTTCCTCAAATTTCGTTTGATTCTATGTCATTGAAATTCCTTCTCACTGTTAGTATGATATGTTATTATAAAATCGGGCTGTTGAACCTCACAATAATATTTATTCCTAACGCGGTGAGTTCCATCAACATAACAAATCCACCTATCCCTAGTATGAATAACTAAATATATCTTTTATATATCCTCCTGGTACTGAATTGTTAATACATATTTTAATATCTTCGATAATTTCATGCAACGCAATTAACGACAGAGTCCGTGTTTGAACAATTTCAATAGCATCCCCTGTTGTGCAAAAGGGTTTTGTTGACCCAAGTTCACTGCACCAGATGGGCTAGTCGCTCGCTCCAACTTTGTAGTAATATCTGTTCTCGATAAACTACTAATAATTACTTGATGGTCCAACTTTACAAACTTGGATTCAAAACCATACAACTTGCCTTAAAATTAATTGAGAAAGGCCATTTTGTGGCAAGCGATCCTTTACTCCCGCGACATACATTTTGCTCAACTTTCCCCGTGATGTCCCATTTTGAAATATCGTTAGTGGTTTCATACATTGCTGAATCTGCTCTATTATTCTGCGGGACCGTGTAAAGAAAATCGGAATTGTATGAAAATACGTTTTTAACGTTGACATTGCCAATGGAAATAGTTAAAAAGAGTATGTCTACTGCGTAGGCAATTAAGGCCGGAAACAATTTAGCGGGTGATATGGGGATTAACTGAATAGAACTATTTATTGAAACTGTTGTCGGTTTTCCGGGTATCCTTTTTATTATCTAAGAGGATTTAGCAAGCCATTGTCATGCGATATCCTTCTTTCGTGAATTACACCCAAATTTTGTCATTGAATTAATATATTATTGTTAAATAATGTAAATTTTCGATAGTTTAGCCACATTAGCTCGTTTCCTATATTTATTAACCTACCATTCTCTATTAGTAACTCCAAAATTTCAATACTTTCTTTCCAGAATAACACGATTATTTGCATACATTATATACACAAATTCTTAGAAGGACTTGTTTTTTGTTTCAGTTACAGGTAAATGTGTTCGTCACTCCGTCAGTTTTAGCCATAACCTATTGGACCAGTGGTCAGTTATAGTAACCGGAGATCGTTGATTTGATTTCAACCGGAGTCACAAATAACTCTTTTATCATAAATACTAAACACAAAATTCACTACTACCACCTATTCCATCGTGGGACTTAAGTAACTGGTGAAACGTTCGAGTGTTCTTCATTCCTCTGCCTACCTCTTGGGGGATTACAGGCGTGATGTTACTTTTTTACTAATACAAAATTGGATATATATATATATATGTGTGTATTTAGAAATTCATGAGTATAAAGTCATCCTAGTATAACGTGGAAGTGTAGGTACTACACTTTTGTGCTTATCTCCTCGGGGATAACAGACGTTATTTTACGTTGAATTTATCCCAGAAGGTTATTATATTTATGTTAAGCAATACGGAACGACAGACAATTATCATGTAACAGTGGTCCTATTTCTAACCGATAACGTTTGTCGGTAACACGTAATCTAATTTCGGCATTAACACCTCGTACGCGTATGTCTAAAATATATAAATGAAAAAGAGCGAAATTTTGGCATTCCTTTCAATTTTGAACTAATTTCTTCTATTATACGAAGAACGAATTATATTATTATACGAATATCCTGCCGAGAAACCCGCAATCGTGGGAGACCTAGATTATCTTCGTTACGATTCTCCGATGCGAATGAACGATACGAGATTGTGACCTAACCGTTTGTCAGGCGTTTCTAACCATTAACACCTCCGATAAAGCTCAACGACTTAAAGTTGGAGTTCAAGTCAATTAAATGTATAATTTTACGGATATACCTACACATAGTGAATAATTTAAAAACACGTGCTTAGGTCATAAACAAAGTAAAGTTAATCTGTATATACCTATATGTATACATGTCTGTATATATCTAGTCTTACCAAAGTAAAGTGCAAATGACAAAAAATTTTAAAATTTCTTTACGTATAAATTACCAAGGTTACAAATATATACATACACGCATACATACACGCCAGGTCCCTTTCGGGGTAGGCAGAGAGCACAAATTAGGTAACAAATTCTATTGTATTATGCATAAAAATTGCAACAAATAAATTGTTGCATAATAAATAATTGTTGTTTATAAAAACAAACCACAAAATTGCCGCAAGTTGCTAGTGTACAGCCCCTTATCATTATTACTTTTCTCACGCCCACGTAAATGGTCAAGGACGTAAAGACTGGTTTCATTTAAGTTATAATAAAGATAAGTTATATTGATGGTTCATTTATTTCATTGAATCGCAAATAATGCTTTCCAAATGAGCAACTGTCTAACTTCCATCAAAGACTATTGTTTTGGCTAATTAAGGATGAACCAACTTTTCCGTTAGCTACCAGTAATGAACATGATACAGTAAGTTCATTGATAATATTTAGTTATATGATAGCGGTTACGATATTTTTAATGATGTTATATAAATTGTCTAAATTTTTGAAGTGAAAACATCTTTAGCGGCGTTGTGCACTTTTTGTGATGGGTAAAATATGTTAAACTCGCGTCAGGACACCTGGCTTCCTAGAAAATTCGTAAGACGCAGTTTAGGTACGTTTGGCGGACGGTTGTCATTTTGGTGTACGATAGCGCAATAAATGAATATATTATTACATATACCACATCAATGACAGTACTTTTATACTGAGAATTAAAGCAATTCGTGCAAAAATATGTCCTTAAACATTCCAAAATATCAAAAATGCACAACGTTAATATTCAAGTTTTCTCTTCTGCCGGCACTCCCGCAGTGCAAATATTTTACAAAATAAAACAGTACTAAATGGTTTTGATTATTGATTTATATCTTCTAGTTTTACTAATCAAGAATTCATAAATCAAAAAGTATCATACAGTCTATTGTAATTCTGTGCGTAATCGAATCGGACTGTTCTTGTATAATAAAATTAAAGTACATATGTAATTTACCGTTTACACAAACGAGCCGTAAATTCATAAAAAAAATATACTTTTTGTTTGTTATAAATAAAATTTAAATACTGTTTTTTTTTTTATTTCAAGATATTTATTATATCTCTTTAAGAATAATACAAATCACTTACTGAATAAACTATTAGAAACTTACATACTACATGTACAGGAACTAGAATACTTAATTTGTTATTTAAAGGGAAGCGCAAACAATTACAATCTGAAAACGTTTTTATTTTCACCAAAATAAATACATCGATTTTGTTTTTCTGCGCCTCTCTGTTCTGAGTCTTCTGAGCCGTTACAAATCGCAAACGAGCCGTAAAGCTAACAATATCGGCCAGCCGGCCGCACGGGAAAATATTCATATGCTCTGGACACTGCGTTAAACTGTCTGTCCTGGCTCCGAACGTTCTATAACACGATTACTTGTGCAGGATTTCCGCGGTTACAAATTTCTGATATACGATTTGCGATATACGATTTGCTGCCAAATCCTACCTGCGTCCATTTGCATCGAATGAAAGAAACATTTACTGGATGTAAAATTAGAATAAAAAAACCTTTATTTATGTATTCTAAAACTGTGTAAAAACTGCACACTATAAAAAATGTAAAGGTAATTTATTAAACAAGAAATGCATTTAAAACAAATTAAAAAATTATTTATTGATTATCGAATCATTTTGTACCGTATTCTTTGTTGTGATAAGGTCGCAAATGGAACCGAAATCTTTGTGGAAGCGAGAACTGAAGCAACGTTAAGATTAATCCTATGGGCTTAAAGGGAGTAGAAAACAATACAACCTAAGTGTTCACTTTATATCTAAGTAACGTTTTCGGTCGGGCAAAGTATTATTGGTTTATTCTAACTTGAAATTCCTGGTAGCATCAAAGAGTCTGATTTCTTGTTCGGTGTATAATACCAGACCTACCCCCTGTTCCATGGTACGTATTATATACCTAACTGGTGAAACGTGAGAGTGTACTATACTCCTCTGCTTAAGCCTTCGAGTAAATACAGGCGTTATACATGTAATGTTATATTATATGTAATAATATAGGCGTAAATAAATGTTATGTTATATTATATGTAATAATGTAGGCGTAAATAAATGTTATGTTATATTATATGTATTATGTAATATTACAGTTAGAACAAAATGACACAACAGCGACACAAACAAGTTCGCGGTGTCATTGTTACAAGCGAGTGTCCTAACATATGAAAATTACGACAGTTTT
>DWFO01005640.1:0-10386 GCA_018246595.1 Mimoniades nurscia nurscia
GTCTATTGCCATAAACCGGACACATATCCAAACTCCGAGCCACTACTAGAAAATCTAAATTAGAAAATTTAGTAGTGCCCGACCCGGGAATCCAACCAACCACCTCCCCTTCAGCAGTCGCACTTGCAATCAACGTGACCAACGAGGCAATCACAAAATTGTAAATGCATTTTATAACTATGATTTAATACTTGCATTTTATTGCCCAGTAAATGAATGTGAACTGCATACACAGCTTCGATGGTAGGAACTAATCCTATTAATTTAAATGAGAAGTAGTTTGTAAATCAATAAGGAAAAAATATTGTACAACTTTATGTAATATTTCGCATATTTACATAGCTAATGTGCTTGAGAGTGTCATGGTTACTTTTTAGCCCAGATAAGTACAGGTGTTGTACACGATTCCTACCCTTTTAAATCTTCATAGCTAAACTGTTGTTTTTGGTAATAGACGATGCTGTAATCAGAAGAAAATTCTTAGACGCTCTAACTTCAAATCAACTAAAATTCACATTATACATATAATTTTTCATTACGATACTGGATATCGTAACCGATATGTTACGCCGTGTAAAACTCACTATAATTTTACTTCAAGGGGAATCACAATATTTAAAGTGGTACTTTTGTCTTAAAATAATAGATGAGCGAATGCAGTTGAGCGTTAAAACTATTACAGTATAAATGTAGGAAGGAATGATCAGTTAATATATTTAGTACATGTTTTTCACTAATAAATAAATTTTTTACCTAATTTACAATTTGATCTTCTATTGCAAATAAAATAATGATTAGCAATTCGTTGTCTTGTATTAATTTTAGAATTGAAGTGGAGGTAAGTGCAAATGAAAGGAAAGATTGGTTCCTTACTGTATCTTACTAAATCGCACAGCAACAGCATATAGGGAGTATATTTATATATCCCACGATTTCCCCAGCTGAAAAATGAGAGAAATGCTCATTGTGGTACATAAAAACGTTTGAAATAGGCATGTCATTTCAGAACTTAATATAAATTTATTAAGACTACCTGATCGAAAATTACCGGTAAACTGTAAAAGAAATATTAATTTGATTCCAACATTTTCTACAATACAGTCCTAAGGAACTCTAAGAAAACAGGAACCAAGGCAAAAAAAAAAATTGGGTGACTTGGCAATTACATAAATTATGGTACTATGATATCTGTTGCCAACTTTTGCTCAATGAAGAAATGTTATGGTAGTGTCTATAATTCATTGGAATTTGTAGTCTATAAGGCGTGAAATTAGCTCGATGACCGTATTCGCATATTATCTGCTTCTCGTTTCATGCCCATTTTTTTTCCACAATATATAAAATGAGATGACACATGACGCATAGCTCCACCCATCCACCCTACTGTTTTTTACAACATTAAGTATAGATCAACGGATGACAACGAAATAAAAACTGCACTAATGGACTAAAGAAAAATATCTAAATCTATAATAAACATGACCGAGTTAATTTTGGAATCTCAGCTTATTACGAACGAGGATAACTGATCATCGTGCCAATCATCCTGTCGAAGCAAACACATTTCTGTAGGCGCGTCGCATTGCGTCATGTGTATTGATATGTATGTTCGTGGCTTCCAGAGCAGTCGCTGTTCCGCGGGCTCATGTCAGAAGTGGGAAAGGGGTGGATCGTGTGGTTTAGTTCATTTAACATAGCGGCTCCGGAAAACATAAAATTTGATGCAAAAAAATTGCTCAATCAAAAATAAGTGTTCTAAATATATCGCGAATAATAGACTACGTTTGCGTAGTTTAAGGACAAATCCATAATGATTTGTACAAAGGAATTTACATTAATGGAATATTAATATAACCTCTCTGACACGTATTATTTTATCTATACAAATAATAAAACTGTAACTGATCGCTGTCTTTACATGGCAAATAAGTATATTTAAAAATTAAAAATGTATAATGTCGGGTCTTTATATAAGCAAGAAAATCCACAACAATGTATTTTTCATTTTGCCTGTTTGTCTGTATGTTTGCACGCTAATATCAGAAACGGCTTATTCGATTTCAATGCTATTTTCAGAATTATATTGTGATGGGCTTCACTTTAGATTAGTATTTTTTCCATTTAAATCGGTAAACAAATAAAGAAATAGAAGATGTCAATCAAATATGTCAATTTATGTGAATCACACGTAATATGTATCAAGAAAAATAGAGCTCAGAATGTATAGGCACATTATTTGCACAAAACAACGTGAATATTAGAGTATTCTAGAAATACACATAAAGTAAGTGCTCGACGTAATTTGATGAAACTTTGAAGGGTTATAATTTATAAATTAGTATATATACATGGGGTATGTATTTTTAGGTAAGGTAGGTAAATCTACGCGTATGAAGTCGCTGGCACAGCTAGTCTATCAATAATAAAGTAAGTCTCAATTTCTATCAATTTCAATCTCAATCTATCAATTTCAATCTATTAAAGTATCCTCAATTATAAATCAATTCTTTAAATCTACAAATGAAACGAATTGTTCCGCTCTGTTTCGTAGGGGTTAGGCTAATATTTTTCTCGACTATTTCTACTAGGGGATTATCGCTGCAAGCGATTTCTCACTTCTTGCCTACTCCTTTCTAATAACAGATCAATTTTATTATCATGCCATGCCATTGAATTTATTATTACCAGACTGCCTCGTTAGTCGTGTTGGTTGCAAGTGCGACTGCCGATCGGGAGGTTCTGGGTTCGATTCCCGGGTCTAGCACTAGTAAATTTTTCTTATTTAGATTTTCTAGTAGTGGCTCGGCGTCTGGATATGTGCCTGGTGTATGGCAATAGGGTCACCACCTATTCCATCGTAGGCCGTAAACGTCACTGGTGAAACGTGGGAGTGTTCTATATTCTTCTGCCTATCCCTTCGGGGATTACAGGCGTGATGTTATGTTACTTTAATAAATTTGGAAAGGGCATTCGACAGGGTAGTTTGGAAGGAACTTTGGGATTTTTACCAGAATATGGGATAAGCGGTGGCTTAGGTACTGCGTGCTTTGCAGTCCACGTACGTGCACTGCAAGGCATGTGTGCGAGTGGAAAGCAGTATATCACCCTGATTTGATGTCAGTGTTGGAGTCAGACTGGGCTGCGTGTTGTTTGCCAGATTGTTTATCATATATCTGGACAAATGTCTCCGCCTATTTTGGGATATGAACGTGGGCGTACGCATGGGTGACTTGGTGGTAAACTGCTTCTTGTACGCAGACGAAGCAGTATTAATTGGCGCCAAATCATCTGACCTACAGGCTCTGGTCACAGTTATAAAAGATATAAGTGTATGAAAAAAGGCTTACATTTGAATGTGGATAGGACGAAAGTGTTAGTATTTGAAAAAGATGAGTCGAAAACTACTGCAAGGGTAATGGTGGATGATGTAGCGTTGAAACAAGTGGATAAAGTTGTATACCTCGGATGTGCTTTCAGCAGGGATAGCAGGTACACCACTGACATAGAGAGAAGAGTGAGTGCAAGAAATAGTGTGAATGGAGCGTTGAGTAAGCTACTGAGTTACCAAGTTTTGAGCCAGCGAGCTCGTTTGGTAATACATAACTGCATGCTTACTTCAACTCTACTGTACGGTAGCAAGAGTTGGGTATGTAAGAAAGAGGATGAAAGTAGAATAAACGCGGTCGAGATTAGGTCGTTGGGCTTGACCCTCGCTAACTGCGTTCGTAATTCTGACGTAAGCTTTGTATGAAAAGAGTATTGGTGGCGTACAAATGCGGAACTGAGGAAGGCCCTGCTCCGTTCGTTTGGGCATGCTGAGACAATGGCTGATGAAAGAATAACGAAGCACATATACAATGCTAATGTTGATAGGCGCAAGTGTCAAAGGAATCCAAGACGTACCTACCTATTTTGATGAAATAGGCCAGATAATCACTGTTGGGGGCGTCAGAAGTCTCCGAAACCGGCGTGCGTGTACGAAGAGAGTGATGAATGTAGAGGAGGCGCGGCAAGTCAGTAAGGACAGAGATATTTAGAATTCGGTGCTCTTTGCCTACCCCGTAAGGGACCTGGCGTGAAGGTACCTATATATGTATGTAAATATGTGTACTAGTACTGAATAAACGTGATTATTCGTTTTTTTATAACTTAATTATTTCTTTATGTTATTACGTGGTCATATATAATTTGCAACCCAATAATAAATAAATGAATCCTTTGTAAACAGGCATTATTTTTTAAACAGATTCCGGCCCCCTTTATTAACAACAGCGACCCCCAGGGGCCGAGATGCCCAGCTTGACAATAAATGGCCTACGCATTTTCGAGACTACATTTTCCTACAGGTACCTCCAATGCAATACTGTTAAACGAATGTTAATATAATCTTTTGGTTAGTTATTATTTATTGCTGTACCAGTTCCTCTTGGGTTTAGGAATCGCAACTTCTCAAAATTGTGTTTTATAATAACTCTAATAACATTTGCCTCAAAAGGTTTGTGGTGTTCATTAACTTTTTTTTGATTTATTATACCTGATCAATATTGTGATATCCAATTTTAATTAAATAGGTCAGATACTGGCTGAACACGGAGTCAATTATTGAAAGCGGCGTATGAGGAGACTAATGAATAGAGATATTTGGCACTCTGTCATCTCTGCTTACCCCGTAAGGGACCTGGCGTAATGGCAAAATAATGTGATAACTGTTTTCTTTTATATTAGTTACTATTGTAAATAATAATACTAATTAATGTTATGATGACCTGTTTAAAAACCCGTTCGTCTAGGAAAATAATGTACTTGTAAATGTATATATTTGAAGCACCGGGACATATGAGCACGATCATGTTAGCCTACTATTCTAATCGAGTTCAAAAACTGATTACTATTCCCTTGAGGACTAAGTTACGACACATCGTGACTTGGCATGTTTTCCTACTACACTGCGGCAGTAACAGACGCAGTATCTCAAAGTGGACCCATCCTCATAAGATTTTAGTAGTTTCGAGATATTTACGTAAACGTAAAGACTTCCTTTGTCTTGTATTATGTTAGAGTTATGAGAATTAGTAGGTCACATTTTGGTTTGCCCATTAAGTTTACTGCTATTCAAACTTTTTTCTTTGCTTATACCAAAATATATTACTTTTCCCTTAAAAGTTAAATATGGTTTATATATTACAGATTGATAAGAAGCTTTTAAAGCAGATATATGTAGTTACATAACAATAAATTTAATTGGATCCATTAGTGATTAAGAAAATAAACAGATTATTATATGTATTCGATGTTGCGTACGTGAATGAACAATAAAAATAATGAAATACTTTCTGGTGCGATTTCAGTGACTAATCATTGACCTCCTCGACCTATGTACATATGTACATAAGTAGGTTGGAGTCACCGCCTTACAAATAGGCGTGGCTGAATTATTAACTCACTGTAGTTTATAATTACTGTATAAAATCAATATTAATATAATACTTGCCCCATAATAGAAGTATACGAAAGTCTGTTCTATTCATCTCTTTGGAATTGATATGGCTTGTATTAATTAAGTCTGGTGAGTGGAGTCCATTGCAGACTCATTTCGCTCTATTGATTTTTCACGGCTGTTTAAAGGCCCGGCTTTGTTAATGTTTTAAGTGAGTATAATTAGAGAGCAGGCGTTCTAGCGTTATGGGAAGTACATTTAAAATGTGGACAAGATATAACAACATAAAACTTCGTCTCATTGGCTATATTTATTTTATCGGCATAATTTTGTTAAAGTGGAACACCAACCTACCCTAGGTTGGTGCTCGAACCGTGGTAACCTAAAATACCTCACGAGAAGGTAGTCACGCATTGCGGACATTACACTGCAAGCATTTTAAATTCACACGCTTGTTATTAAGTTGATGTTATTTGCTTGTTACCCCCGTTATTAGCGGTAGTTTAAATTAGGTACCTAAACCACATAGTCGATTTTATACCAGTTTAGTTGCTAAATGTTACAATGTTAGCAGTAAAATATTTAAATATCCAGTTACTTAGTTTATTAGTTGGAATTACTTAAGTTATTAGATGAAAGAAGCATTTTTATAGTACGTTGTTAAACAAAACACGATGAGTCTAATGTTCTAAACACGGAATATTACAAAAATAATCTAACGGACCCATTTCCAAAAGGTGTTTAACAATGCATTCATATTTATAAAAAAGCTCAATTATATATTTTGGTAGTTTCAAGTTTCATTTCATAAGTGACTTATAATACAATTTGACATTACCTAAACAAGTTCCTTTAAAAACTTTGTTGTCCTGAGCTAATAGGTACTGGAAAGAGGTAGGTTCTACTCTGATGATTTAAATAGATGCAAATGACTAAATAATGTCGTTTACGTTCGTGATTGTTAAACGTGAAGGATGTATTTAAACAGCTCTGATTTCATATTAAATAAATAATTAAGTCTGAGAGCATATTTTCAGGCAAACAATTTTTTTATTGCTAGCTTGAAGTTTAACATTTTGCATGAATTTATTGAAGATATAATAAGTATGTTCATAAGATTACAAAAATCAACTTACAGCATAATATAACACTTGTATATCTCTTAATAAAATTAAAAGTTAGACAAAACAATGGTTTTATAATGTATTTTCAAAGCTTCAAAATCACAGATAGCATCAGGATCAACAGGACTCACTTATTGAAACTATAATATATGGAGCTCAATGTTAATATATTTTAAAGGATAAAACAACACTTCCCATGATTAGTACAAAGTAAAATTAAATATATTGTTAGTTTTTTACATAGGTAGAATTTATTTAAAAGTACAGAACATATGAAGAACTACACACTGAATTGAGATAAAATACTTATTACTGACTTTTAAAGAATGTAAGCCACTTTCAGTATTCACAAATGAACTTATTGCATTGATTAATAACCATTTGGCAGACCAAAAGAGATTTTCCAACAGTGCATAGGTCATTAAACCTATTTAAATATATAAGTGAAATTTGGAATAGAAGCTGTAAGAAAATCTGCAATTAGACTAACCACTACACCTCATATACTGAAACATTATGACTAAGAAAGTTTAATATGTGATGTTCCAGCATACAAGTTCAGCTGCATGCAGGCAACATCGGGCCAGCATACACCCAAATATCCAAATATAAATTAATTTTAAGTATAGTTCATAGATAGTAATTTAATATATTTTGTACAATAAAATACAATTAAGTACAATTTGTAGCAAAGATATTAAAGAGAGTAATATTTATCTCAAGTGTTAAAGCTGCATTAACGTGTGTGTACGCACAAGGCATATTTACAGCACACACGCTCGGCAACAACACATGGTGTGCTGAAACACTATAGTACATAATTAATTTTATTACTTTATAGAATATAAAGACACGCCTAAGCTGAGAACTTCACTTTTACTTTACATATTTCAATGCATGATTAGCCAATGAACACGCATGTACTCCACTAGCAGATTGCTATTAAATAATACATTGATCGTCGCTTAATATCACAGCTAATTATGCTTTGAAAATCATAGACATGTCTAATTTTCACTAATGTAGATAACAATGTAGAGTATAAGTAGACAATCTGAATAAATTTACATTACAATATCATGTCTTTTCATATGAAAATTTTAAAATTACATTACCAAAAATTAAACAGTGCAGCGCATTATAAATAAATGTGCATACCTTAATATTTAATTGACTAAATAAATTTGTTGCCTGCAGATCTGACATATTTTAAATATCGAGAGGTAATATCTTAAGAGAAATTTTAATTTCAACTATTGAAAAAAAGTTAAATCCAAATTTTTAAATTTTTAGTATCTATCATTCCCTTCAAATCCGCCTTGGTTATATAAATGTGAAATATCATCCCCATAGCTGAGTCTCCTTCACACATATTTCACTGCCACTATGAATGTGGATCAAATATAAGGATCGAAGAGAAGTATTAGCTAGCACTTCACGAATGTGCATTGCTGTTAACATGAGGCTTCTTGTCTTGCGGCTCGGGTGTACGTTGCCCATCACGCCGAGGTGGCATGCGTTCATTGATGGCATCCAGGCCTTTAGCTTCAGCAAATGATGTGATTTTATGGTTTGGAGAGAAGCCTTGCAGAGCATTTTTCAAAGATGTTTTGCCACCAGAAAGAGCACCCAATGGCAGAGCACCAGTGGGGGTCAGTCCCTTCAGTTGCAGAACTGATTCACTCTCTTCTCGAAGAACAGAGAAGACATGAGCCATCTTTCCAATAGCACGAATTTTGTTCCTTATCACTTCTTTCCTGAGATTTGCTTCCTCCAGTGCATCATCTCCTTCTGTCATCAGTTCATCATCAGAACATATGTTTAACACATTAACGAGCATCTCTGTCACCTTTTCACCAACAAATGGAAGGGACCAAGTAAAAACATCCATGAAGTTTGGCAGCCAGTAAGGATGTGGAGAACAGTTGAACTGCCTGATATTCATGACATTGTTTTCGTATTTCAGCACTGCAGCCTTGTTGTTGTAGACATCCAGGTAATTAGGGGCCGAGAAAATGGTAATAAGGCTCGGGAATCCTGTAGTTTGACTTTTACGGTACATTCTGTAGCCAGCATCCTGAGCCTCATGGGCACGTATGATGGACAGCAGGTTGTTTCTCTGTAGAAAGTCACAACAGGCTGCATAGCTGTAGAAATATGAGCAACCTCTTACAGAGTTGTGCGAGAAATGTTCAGCGTTCTTCTCATTCCCAAAGTCATCCAGAGGATCAGACCACAACAGGTCACACATAGCTCCAAATGCAGGTGGTTCTTTGAATCTATCTAGCTTACGAATATCATCTAAGTTGTTAATTTCCGGAGACAGTCCTCCATGTACACATAGGAACTGCTGATTCATAAGAGCAGCAAGAGGTAAGCAGTCGAAGGCATCCATGCATGCATCGTACACTTTCTCAGAATACTTAATTTTGCATTCCTGTTTGAAAGTAAAGTACTCTGTCAAATGTCGGCATTCGTGGTTGCCGCGTAATAGAAATAATGTCTTCGGATAACACAACTTCAAAGCCCAGAGGTAAAGAACACATTCTATACTAAAATAACCTCTATCCACATAGTCACCTAAGAATAAGTACTTGGTGCAAGAGGGAGAGCCTCCCACCTCGAACAGTTTCATCAAATCGTAAAACTGGCCATGGACGTCTCCGCACACGGTCACCGGTGAATCAATCTCGATCATAGTTTTTTCTGACCGCAACAAGGTGGCACCATCTTGGATGATTCGAAGGGCTGCATTTTCTTCGATTCTACCTTCTAAAATAAAATGTTGCTTCAGTACATCTGGTAAGGGCTTTCCAGTTTTTTCATCGAACACTTCAGATACGGTGAGCTTGTGGCTAGGAGGGAAAGCAACACTTTGGATCATACGCTGCGTGGTCGACACTTTATCATTGCTCCCGGACATATTTGTCACATAAAAAACAATAGGTCTAATCCATACACGCCACTATTTTCAAAATGGCAGAACAGATATAATACTAAAACAGAATCCCGATTTCACGACAGAGTAACTACTGCGCACTGGAAAACAATGCGCAAACATCTGGCGAGTGGTCAATAAAATAAACAGGGATATCGAGCGCGTTTTATTACTTTTGAACATATCATTTTAAATAGCAACACTGGTTTTAAGGGAATGTTGCCAATCGTTTTTGAACTAAACGGTATTAAATCAACATCGAAACTTAAGATAAATACCGTTCAATGTTTGTAATTTTTACTATATATAATTCTATTAGGTATTAATGTAATAGCAACATTTTTTTTACAATTTTTTGTAGCATTTAAAAGTCTACAATATATTATTAAAAAATTTAATATTTCAGAACAAAACTAAATATATTTTAAATTTGCGAAATAAAATACATAAATTATAACGAATACTAATAAATAATTCACGTAAATAACAGGTTCATTAATAACCCTTTCATTATTCCGGTATTTTACCACGTCTCCGGTAACGTTAGGTGACGATATTTGGCAATAAATATTACTGACTACCATATTACATTTAAACTTATGAAGGTTAAACCTTTCGAAAAAGTCTAAATAATATAATTTACATTTCACATTTGGAATGCTGTTAATGCGTTGTGCATGGTTTTATTGGGCTATATTTATGTACCACGCCTTATTTATCGGACGACTGAAAGTTTTGACTACATAATGTTTCAGATAATAGCTAACTTAATGATCAAAACTTAAAAGTGAATTTAGACTGATTTTGATATATGTATTCTCAATAAATTGTTCCGGTCATAGCAAATTGATGAAGATAATTTTTACCAGCTATTATGACGAAATTTG
>DWFO01005641.1:0-10385 GCA_018246595.1 Mimoniades nurscia nurscia
ACGTAACAGGTGAAACGTGGGAGTGTTCTGCATTCCTCTGCCTACCTCTTCGGGGATTACAGGCGTGAAGTTACGTACTAAGTTGTTCTACATAATATTTATGTTCTTAATCTAAAATTTATGTACAAATAGAGATTCCATTTCAGTTTCCATGAAACGTTAATAAAGTACACGCAGCGATATGTACATTCTACAGTAAAAACGCACTCAAGTAGGTGCTCATACATTCGACCGATCCCTTAATATTCTCATTTCGTCACCGAAACATTTGAAATATCTTAATTGTACGCAATACCACGAAAACTCAATCTACGTTAATGTATGGAAAAAATGTGAGGCTCTCAACACTGTCCATATCAAAATCACATTAAGACGTCCCAAAAACTCGCCGTGTTACCGCACAGTCGCATCAACGAAGGCTAACGAGCGAGAGAGTGAGAGAGAGAGGAGAGAGAAATGTAGCATGTGAGGACGTGACCAGCATTACAGCATTTAGACATGCTACAGTACGCTCCAGGCGTCTCCGATGTTGAGATGAAGTTATATTATCTGTGGCACATATCTACATAATATGCATCTGCCCTTATTTCGCCCGATGTGGAAAAGATATAGAATGAGTATCAGTTCAGTAATCTTTGACATTTACTGTCAATAATGCAGACATAGAACTGTCAAAAATTCGAGAACTTTTCGAATATAACTTTGATTTTGCAAGAATAGATGACACTTAAATGACCTATTTACCTTTCTATAATATTCTTAATCGCACTAATATAGCCTCACACAGTCGAAACAAGTTAGCACCGATACCGGTATACTAGTATACAAGTATACCTGACGGTATGTAGGTACATCTAATAACTCAATCCTTACTAAATTATACAGCGCCGAGAAAGCATATCACTATTATTAAAGCACGTTCGACGTTTTATAGTGCGCCGCACTAAATTACACCGGACACAATGTGGCTTAATAGCCTGAAGGAAGTGATCAAGTACCGAAAATAACACTATTATTCCACGTATGAGTATTATCTGTTTACATTGCTGTATCATTTTTATAAAAGATACGCCATACTACAAGATAGGTGGACATGTGACATGAGATTTACGAAGTTCGATTTGAACTTAAAGGTTAATAGTAGTGTGCCTCCATCCGGTATCTCTTTTCTGAATTTATTTAAATGTTATCACTAAAAATCAAGTATTTTTGTGCATTTGATATATTTTATAAAATTTATAATGGAATATAAAATGGAATAGTCTTGTTATTATTATACATACAAAATTAATCTAAACACGATGGACCAATATCGATTAAATCGCCTCTTTGCTTCAATAAAGTAATATTGTTCTAACAAAGTGTTAAGACAATATTATTGAAGTTATTATTGAAGACACGTTATTGAAGTAAAACTATAAAACCTCTTATAAAAATATTGCATTTTAAAGTTCATAAACTCACAAGCACTTTGAGCATTAATATTAAATGAAAACCACCAGATTACTTACCGTAGAATAATGATAATAAAAATTTGTTGTCAAAGTAAATGTTGGGGAATTTCTTAAAAATAGTAGGTAAATCTAAGTGATAACTTTTTATATCAGACCAACATTTACAGACAGTATTTATTTACAATTGTACTTGTTTCGTGTATTGAAGACCAAAACACATTATATTCACGGCATTACTGTAGCGTTGCATCACACCATTTGAATTTGAATTTGACGTAATTACGAGTATCTGAAACCTTCACAACTAATGAGTACCAACGTAATTAGCTAACAATATCCATCGAAATATAAAGCATATTAAAAATACGTCCTATCTCATCGATTCATTAATATTCATATGTCACGAATGGGCGTTCCTTGTGCAGAGTACGTGGGGCCGCGCCACGGCCGAGCGCAGTTGATCAACACAAGAAGCCAACCACTTAAAACGTCTCATTTTCCTTTCGCACCTATCAATTTGCGCACACGAATCGTGCGTACGTGGTCTTGTCCGCGCGGGTACTTCGTAATGTTTAATGATTTCTCATTTTAACAATTGTGGATGTTTTAATTAACATACAAAACAATTTCATTTTTAACGTGTAATTTTTTATTTTATTTATATTTTTTTTAGATACACAGCTAGGGTTGTATACGTGTAGAGATATTCGTCACGTTGTAATAACAATATATACCTGTTTCCTTTGTACTGTTCGTTTTGTGCTCTCTCGTTGAACCACGCCCCGGCTATTATTGTACAAGAAAGCGTAGGGCTGACGCTATCGATAAAATTGATACTCGCATCATCGTATTCTTTCGTACTCGTACTATTGTTTTTTTGTTCTTTTCTTGTTTGATGCGAGGTATTGTTGGTTATATTCCTTGTTTTTTTTTGTTCAAGTACGCTACGGAACGGAATTACGTAAAAATGTTGTAGTTCCTTTACTTGACCCGTTTACTGTTCGTTATAAAAACTAATTGCAAGGCTAGAAATATTCAGCATATGTTGCTCTATGTATAGCTATAAATAATTCATAGTAATGTACATGCATGTCATCTCTAATTTACAAGTCACACTCGAACTGAATCCAACTAGACAGAACCATTTTTGCACTCAGACTCAGAACCAAATTATGCTCACCACGCAAACGCATCTCCACCCTCTTCAATGCATTTCCGGCCGTATTTCTAACCCCCGGAACAACTAGCCCAGTCAGTCTCTATTTAAAATACAATTTTATTGCACATACATTAATTATTTTTTTATAAAATACAGAAATTTCACCATTTTAAAACAATGTGTCAGATTTAAACATATTTTAACTTGAACGAGATTTTCGTAAAACGATTCTTACTGTAAATAATGATCTCACTTTACGTACATATAAAGATATTTCAAACACTATTCCATATGCATTTAACATGTTAACTGGCTGAATAATGTACGACGCAATTTAAGGATATCAAAAAAAATATCCAGTAACATTTTATAATCTCTATTCTCACCAGACAACAATGCAATCGACGACATTGACAACCTTAACCCGCTATCGCCCGCGAGCCTGAAACGTGCATTCGTCGTATATTCACGTAATGCATACAACTATACGGCGATGCTATTTATTTGATTGCCCTTTAGTTTATATTATGAACTGGTGTGAACAGATTTAATATCGACGTTTACATGCATTAGGAAGATTATCGTTAATATGATTGAATGAACTTAATATTATTTTGCACGTAATTAGTAATTATTGCGACCCGAAGACAACATACATATATGTACTATCAAAGTGGTTTTGATTATGACGCCCAAATGTATTGCTAAGAAACGTGCACAAACAAATTTGAAATGATTCGTATCGTATTCAATGTTTATGTTTAAGAAACTCTTCAGACTGAATCAAAACAACGCATCACTGTCTTAATAGTGCATTAAATGAAATGGGTCGATCCAATTCCTTCTTCTAATACATATTATATTACCAAATCAATAATAATCATATCTAGAGACAATAGCACACATATTTGATCTTAATTTTCAAACAAAAAAATTTTCAGCGATGCTTACCTTTGCTTATAATTTGATACCAAACGATACAATCCATTTTGTAATAATTAAGAATAGGCATCGCTTTGAATACTTTGAAATAAAAGCTTGACGAAAAGCATTGTTGGTTAATCGTTAAATGTTTATAAAATGATCGGTTTTGCTTAATTAAAAGATAAGAATTGACTGCTATTAATATATGATTTAAAAATAGAACCAATTGGTCATAAAAAAATAATTGCTCTTTTATTCATTCAGTAACTGGTGAAACGTGGGAATGTTCTACATTCCTCTGCCTACCTCTTCGGGGATTACAGGCGTGAAGTTACTGAAGAAGTTACTTTTATTCATATATTATTGGCAAATGAATCTTAGAACAATACAATTATTTAGTAATAAGATATTACATACAATGAATTGTTTATTATTACACAGACCTATATTATTTCCTCAAAATTGTTGAAGGAACGTTACGAGAGCATTATTACGTTGATGCGAGAGAGCAAACAAACAAACGTTTGCGCAGTGGCAGTTTGCCGTGACGCCCGTCGCCGCTTACCGTGGGTCAATATTGACTATGCGCGCGCGCATGCAGGGTTGCTGCTAGGGAACACGTCACAACCAGAAAACATAATCTTGTCAAAGATGTAAAAAAGGTGTGTTTTATGCTTTGCATAAAATTATTTCAATCGAAAATAATATCTGTAAAAGTACCTACTTCAAGATTTTTTTTTAATGCACGTTAATTGTTTGCTAATCTTCCTATAATTACATAGCTTAAATGAAATAAACATCAAACTCTATACTATAGACGAAACAGTTATTTTTATCAATCGCAGTAAATTATGTGAAAACTTAATCGTGCCAACCCTACGCATATGGTTATACGAACTCGAAGCTTTTATGGAGCAAACTTTTAACGACGGAAATCTTTCGTTTACATTACATTGCTACCTTTAAGCAACTGCAACGCACACAGAGCGGTGTTTACCGATCATTGGACGCTTCACTTTACGCAGTGCAATGTTGACGTACGTTTTATAACAAAACTAGGTTGTACTCGCAACTTCGTCTACTTCTATGAATACGATAAATTTAATACAGGTATATACATACATCATTCATTACAGTTTTTGGCCTGATTTAGATACTTGCTTTACTAGTCTCTCACATTGATTAGAGGTCTTGAAGGTTTTTAATATTCAATATTTATACTTTAGAGCACTTCCTTAGAAACTGTTTACATTGACAATCCCATATACCACTATTAACCACAATAAAGGGTTAGCCACCACAAAATATTGGGTTGCAGAGATTTTTGTTCATCAGGTAGCCTGTACTTTGTTAATCAACGTTACTTAAATAACAAGGTCCTTCCGAGAATTCCTAGTGTTCTGAGCTAAAAAAGGCGTTAAAAGATTCCATTAGAGTTAGCAGCTGACATAACGTTTTTAACTCCTCCGATATTACAAACGTTATCATCACGCCAGCATCCTTAGGGGTTAGACAGAGGGTACTGAGTACCAAATACATCTGTCAAACGTTCTTCTCGTGCATTCATCAATCTCTTCATAATACATGGAAATATAAATTTATCTTATTCTCATTTATTTCTAATAAACAGACACACTGTTACAATTACCTAGTTATGAGTAAGGCTGTGTTTACATTAATTTCTGGAATATTTGCGTAGGTGTTGTTAAAGAATCTGAAAGTTGTCGAGGTAACTTGTCAGCACGTTCTGGTTCGGACCAAATATTTATTTGTTCAAATCATGATGGGGCAGATAAGTTCGTTAATTGTTTGAGTGCGTTTTCTCGTAGACTTAGGTGTACACGTACATAACGTACATAACGTGTTATTTTAAGTTTCGGGTCGGCTGCAAAGATATTCTGATTCACTTTTTATTAGTATCTTAGTATAGATATAGTCGGTAAGCAAAGGTCTATAAGAAATCTGTCGCGATGATGTTTTGTAAGGAATATTAGTAGATCTAATAATTTGATGTCAATTGTATGTGTCCTTAATGGTCGTACTTGCTGTTTAATCTTAAACGCAGCAGATGTTCATCATTTTATAACGATTATAAAAATCGCAAATATTTCCTTTATCAAAATGATGTCCTTCCTAGTACCAAATTAAAAAAAAACTTACACAAATAGTATAATATTTTAAAATTATGTTATTAAACCTTATGGCATGTTCATATGGTGCGATTTAGAGCCGCGCTCGCATCGCGCTTATACTATGTATCACTGCCTTTACATGCACGCCCTAACCGCAACTGCTTTAAATAAAGTTGCGTTCACTCTCTACCTAATATCAAAAAAATCCACGTTCACTAAAAAAAATCTATTTCTGTTTATGCTATCCGTAACAAAAACGTACTACAACTATGATCACTTACGCAGTTATTGCAACGCGAGCGCAAAGCGGGTGGAAGAGTGCAATGGAGACGCGGCAGCGATGCGGCCTCGGGTAATACGCGCAACGACGGCGAGTAATACGAAAGGCAGCCGAGGATAGTACGCAAAGCAGGCGCAGGTAATACGCGAGGCGCGCTCGGATAGTACGCGCAGCGGCCGCGGTAAAAAGAATCGATGTATAATGAAAAATAATAAAATGAAATACGAGATGTAATTTATAACTTAACTAGTAGTAAGACAGTTGAAGCACGCCTGCAGTGATGACGCATCACTGTCTGAAGCTGCCCTTTTATCTCATATTGATAATATTATACTGAGATTATAAAATGTTAATCAAAGGTACACCAACTAGATTCTGGCATCAATTTGACCAATATTTTGATCTACTATGATCCCCATCAGTACATCGATATATCAAATATTTATTTTATGAATTAAAAAATTTAAATATATAAACTTGAAATTCGATTCAATTTAATAATGTAAACAAACATACCGTCACGTTTTAACTCAACACTTAATCGAATTAAATTTTATAACCGCACAGCCCCAACCACCTCCAAATCCCCGCGCAGTAATTGACACAACTCCGCGTCGACCTGTTCCGAGGCCAATATTTGACCAACCGAGATCCATAATACCAATACGCTACTGTTCGCCCTCCGATTCGTCTGTCAATATTAGATATACTTAAAACATTTTCCCGGTATCACTTTTAGTGCTACAGTGAGAGATTATGAGCAAACGTACCATCGTTCGACTTTTCAAACAAAACTCACCCTTATTGCTTAAATGTTAAGAGTCAATAAGGTGTAATAGAATAGCCTTAAACAAACTTGTCATTTTACTAGCGATTAACAATGACACATCGTCTGAGCAACAATGGTTCTTATGTAATTGAGTTACAGTGTATTGGATAGATCTGGTAAATTGGTTAAGCCCTAAAATCCTGTGCGTGCGCTAATGATCGCTAGTGACCTTTGCTTCCCTTTTCAGGTTTTTATTTGTACGTTCATAGCTAGTCGGTTATTAACAGTAATAAAATAATATGTATATACTAAATTTAAATTTGAATTAATGCAAAGGAACTAAAGATTAGAATTTTGAAACTTCATGAAAATTAATTACAGTACACATCTTAACAAGAATTTCAGCAAAAATATCAACTCAAGATGTGCGTAATGAATATTAAACCATTAGGAATTATTTGAAACGCTTACTAGCCATTAAACTTAGTTACTGTAATAGACAATACAATTTATTTAAAGTTCTCCGTGGATGTCTTTAATATGTTTGAAGTTTCTTCTCGTTATTGTTTTTTTATGTTGCAGACTCATACAGGTAATCCGCATTACTATCCTACAAATAACAAACACTACAGTATTGGAAGGGACTCGTTTTATGAAGATCTTAAGACCATATTATTAAAGTTAGGAACATTAAAGACGAGTGGAAACCAGATGTTTCCCTAAGTACATCTAATCTTGAAAAAAATTATTGTTTGAACAAGTGTCTTCACATTGTGGATTTGGAATATTATTTACCAATTCTGTCCTATTGTCCTATTGTACATTGTACCTGGATGGAGTGTGACGGAGCTAAATATGGTACAACAATAGGACGCGGGGATTAGTGGAAATTATGAATATTGAGCATTTGAAATAGTACTTATACATATATTGAGTATACAGATTGACGGCTTTCTTTGGCAACTTTGAGTGACGTGCCAGTATTGTATCGATAGATGAAACACAAAAAAAATCTATGGTAAAGTGTTTTGGTCACGAAAGTACGTTTAAAGGACATTCTAGTAATGAGTTGGGTGTTCGTTTCTTACATCCGGTATTTAATTACATAGAAAAACATTATTTCTCAACATAATTTTTAATACAAAGTAAAAGTATAGCGGTGCAACATTATCGATGTAAGGAATTACGATAATTTGATAGATTTGTATCAGCGCGCAACAATTTCGACGTAACTTGACAAATCTAGGTAATTTAAACATACTTATAACACACCTGAGTTGACAATACATATGGCCTACAACAAGAAACAAAAAAAACGTAATTAGATTCGACTTATGGCACAGATTGTGCAACCCTACGCGATCTGTGCTAGCGTCTCTCATTTAAATATATCTCATACCTTAGGGAACTCATAAAACCACACAATAATTATTGCTTCGACTCGAACGTTTAACGAGTGGAAGAAGTATTATTATTGTGTTATATAGCCCTTAATCACACAAAGGAGTAATAAAGGCTTCGACATATTTATGTTACAGATCGTCCCTGCGCTGTAAAAGGATTTGTATGTATGTGTATATGCAATATTTAAAATTATAAATGATATGAAATACTTGTATATCAATTAATATGAACCTTTAAACAATATAAACGAATATAATTATTTTCATTCGGAGAGGACTCGTGTTCAAGAGTAGGACGGGTTAATGAAGATTTAATTTTTTGAAATTGATTCGTTTTTATATTAAATTCTTATTACGGAGTACAGTAGAAACAATACTGTGATTCGATTGGAGTTTCAGAGTTCTTTATTCAACAAGTTTCCTAATACACACAAATTTAGGTTAGATCAATTTTGTATTAGCACTAAATTAATCATGGAATAGCTTCTTTACGCCAGGTTTGATGAAGTAGAGTATGTTTAGTATGTGATCAAAAGTTACCTTAATCAAACTAACGGAACTAATAATAATTTACTACTGTCTAATGTGTTTTACAGATGACATTCCGCCCCATGGAGTAAGTTGAAGCTTCTCTTGAGCCAACAATTTCTACAGTCCGCGTCCTCCGTGCTCTTGTAAGATCTTGGAGAAGGTCAACATAGTTTGCTTTCTTTACACAACTCACCACCCTTCCAGTAAAGTTGACTTTATTGCATAACAGCAAGAACTATAAAACTTAGGCACTAATAGCCAGTGCTAAACCAGTTTTAGTAGGAATGCGAGTGGGTGGCTTGTTCGTTTCCCGGCTGTTTGGGCGAGAAATGTTTCGGCACCGGGTCTCCCAATGACGAAACTGGGAACTAGTGCTGTGGTTTTTGTATAAGGACATTTTGAAAGTTGAGACTACTTTCTTTATGATTTCGTTGAAACGTTTCGCGTTTTTATGAAACTAGGTAAGTATATCACTTACTTCTTCACTCTTTGACTGTCTCGTTGGTCGCAAGCGCGACTGCCGGACGGGAGGTCCAGGGTTCCATTCCCGCATCGGACACTATTGGATTTTTCTAATTCAGTTTTTGTAACAGTGCCTCGGAGTCAGGATTTCATAATGATGAATGTGTCCTCACTATGTTTTCCTTTACCGTAAGTAAATGAAACAAATAACACGTAAACGTAACATCACGCCTGTAATCCCCGAAAGGGTAGTTTGATGAATGTACTACACTCTCACATTACACCAATTACTTTTACGTCCCACTTTGGAATAGATGGTGAGCTCATTGCCATTGAATTTATGTAACTTACGTCTTAATAAAATAGGATAAACCACAGATCAATTATTAAATATGAGATTAATAATTAAAAATAAGATTGGAAGCACCCTATATTGCCAGTTAAATGTAACTTACATGTAGCTTGACTCACCAAGTACAAAATATTTTCTCACACGGTTCAATTTCAATTCCTTATACGATCGAACACTCGAAAAGATCCAACTCAAAAGCACGGTAATGCCTAAAGCCCGCAGCTTAGAACGTAACCAAACACATTACCTCGGGAGGTGATAATAACAGTTTGTCCTGTCATTTAACATGGACTCGCCAGCTACTGAAGGTGGTTTTTTTTTGTTTCAGACATGTTTGAACATTATTATCTCCGGTAGATTTAGGCTCGTGAGCCCTGGCTTAGTTTAGTCGCGGTTTATTAGCTTTTTAAAGTTTTAACATCCGTTTCAAAGTTTAGAGCGGGGTGTATCGGAATTTGTACGCTGGAATCTGTAGTAAAAAACTGAGTTCAATTTACATGACGCAGCCGTGAGATAAGCAAAATGTCCTTTCATACACCTTGATGGCCTAAAACACAAAAAGGAATCAGGCTTATATTAAGCGTTAATTCTTAGTGGCAAAGCGCACAAATTGAGTGATCATTTAATATTAGAATTAATTCAAAATGTGCATTTCTTTTGCGGAAGCCGACTATTGCGATTGAAAACAATTTCTACGAAATTCACGGGAAGTTCGCCGCTATAATATCCTTGAAAATAAATTAATAAATCTGACTTTGATCATCTCTACATGCCTTCAAAAATTTAATACTATAACATCAATTATCTTATGTATAATTTACAAAACCTAACGTGCATAAAATTATAAAAAGTAACTTCACGCCCGTAATCCCCGAAGAGGTAGGCAGAGGAATGTAGAACATTCCCACGTTTCACCAGT
>DWFO01005642.1:0-10384 GCA_018246595.1 Mimoniades nurscia nurscia
GCAAGTGTGGCCTATTTGATCATGATAGGTGAGTGTTGGCCTGCCTCGGCACCTTGAGTACTATTGAGTAGATTAACCCGAATTTTCCAGTAGTGGGTCGGCGTTTGGATCTGTGCCCGGTGTATACCGTGGCACGTACAATGTCACTGGTGAAAAGAGAGAATAATACATTCCTTTGCTAATGCTTTTAGGGAAATGTTACGTAGGCTATATAGGCTTATCAATAAGCCTACACAGGCAATGTTACGTAGACTTATCGTATCTGTCGTACGTACTTTGTCCCCAAATCTATGGAAAGCTACTAATACTCTTAAGCTGCAATAAATATTATGCATCTCGGCTTCTGTAATTCTCGTGCTCTTGATATCGACCTCTTTAACCGTTAACGCCGTTTGGAGCCCTAAATTGATCTGTTGCGGTTACAACGAACTTTGTTTTTATTGTGCAAGACCGCGTGACTTGACTTGATGTCTTTTTGTATCAAAACGAGAACAATGAGTCCGAGTCATTCTTATCATTAAAGCTAGACAGATGTAATTGAAAATTTCAAAATACGTTTTATACATATTTGATTTTGAATTGTATACAGTATACAGACATACGTATTGGATTATGAAATTCATAATAATTTTCTGTCTTTAGATTCTCATCACGAACTTCTACACCGTTCTAGTGTTGGACATATGTATGTTCTCTCCCAGAATAGAAACGTTTCTGACCTGTTTAATCCCGATGGGCACGTAATTATTAAAAGGTAATATTTCATAAGTCACAAATTTTCTTAAGTACCCCCTTGTATCCCTTAACTTAAGGTCCTGCAAAACTTAACTTTAAATAAATAAATAACGGTGATATCAAAAACCATTCAATACAGAAATTATATATAATGAGTATCAATTTACGAGTTGTTACCTCACACGCCCATAGCATTGATAACAATGTCGCGTCATAAAGCCACTGTGTCGTCGCCAGCGTTTTCGGATGAATGAAAAGCTTTTACTGCCTTCAATTAGGAAAGTTGTGTTGTTGTTTGTGATATTTATAGAGAAAATTACTCTACTTACGAACTGTTACTAATGTTATTAATAGACGATAATTGTAATTCGGCAATAAGTTAAAACAATAGACGTATTGAATTCAATCTTTTACATCAACAATAATATACGGACAGAACAATCAATATTAATTGTATGGCAATTTGAGGGAAGACTTTCACTTAGTACTGTCAAAAAGTTAATTAGAATGTAAGTTAGCTGTAAATTTTCCAAATAAAATAAAATAAAATAAGACTAACGTGTATTACGAATTTATTACGCAAGTAGGTAATACTTTTATAATATACCAAAATTTCATATAGCAAAAGTTTCGCAGCCGAAATAGTACCACTACCTTGCTGGAAGACAATCGATTTCATTTCAGATAAAACGATTACATCAGCGTAGGTGAAACAAGGGTAAACTTCTGTATATCTAGAATACTCAGAGCGAACTTAGCACTCACAATAAATTAGAAGTTCCCTACGGAGAATGGATTAAAAGTAGTTCGTGAAGTGCGGCCCTGGGAGCGAAGAAACTTTCAATTTTTATGACAAATTCAATTAGGAGAAGATTTATTCGTCTCTGTCGCACTTTAATCTATTTGGCATTGTTAGAAAGGGAGCTATAATGGTCCCGGGCTAAGCCTTTGATGGCCAAGTTTCCGCCGTAATTTACGAATGCATTTGTCCACCAACTAAAGTCACATTAACCCCGGGAGCACAATCGTATAATTCGTAATAGATTAGTAAATTATGCTGTTAGTTCTGCTCTAATATTCTGTAATGGGAATCTGTAATTTAAAATCAGTTCAGTAACTTTACAAATTACTACCCATTTCCCTGGCCTTCATTCATATATCCCAATTACACATCCTTCACATTACATTAAATTGTATAAATCGAGTCAGAATTAGGGTTATAATATTTTACAGCCCTGTTATCTGTCGAATTGCTTTCGTACTGTTACACACAGATGTTAATGTGTCTTGTATCGCGTGGTTATATTATTTCGGTCGTTAGCTCGCTTTATTTACAAGAATACACAGTTAGCAAGTTGTCCAACATTTCAGTCTGTCACGCGTGTCGGACACTGGCTCACCAAATCTCATTATCGATAGGGATCTCGCGACATCGGTGGACAATAAAACGGTACCATCATATCTAAAACTTTGCTCCATAATGAAGCGTATGGGGCGAATGGTTTACGACAGACGCCGTTGGATCTTTATTGGTAGCGTACCAATTTAGATAAAAGGAAAGAGCTTTCGCTCTGAAACATCAGAGATAGCAGACTTAACTATCGCCAAGTTAGCGGTAGTTAATCCGGTCGGCTCGCAGATAAATCAACAGTGGAAAGCGATAAATTCGGCCCTGCTCACGGTAATAGGTGAAAACTATTAGCCGTGAGGGTAATTTAGGTGTTGCGCCGAAAAAATATGAAGGCCGACTCGAAGGTGCGAATCGTGTTAGTTAGCGGAGTAATTTGCCGGGAAACTTACGCATTGCTCGGGAAACTTTATACTTACACGTTGGTATACTATACGTAAAGGTAAACGCTGCGAATAGATACACGGCTGATGTAATATGTCGGTTGCTGGCTGCCGAGGAATCAACGCCTAGTTGGTACAATCGCGTGCAGTCGGTTTCTAAATATATCATAGCTTTAAGAATAATGGGTTCTATTTTTTGTTAAAACTCATCGGAGAAAATGATCAAGGTAAAATCATCAAAAAACAACTAATATTTTTTATTGAAACGAGAAGCGAACTAGCAGACAGCACTCACACATGGCCGCCGCCGTCCATGAGCGTTTGTTACCGACGTGTACGTCGGCTGCAATTGACAACTAATCGAGTTATTGTTAAAAAGAACATTACATGGTAACATTTGATATGATATACAGAGCCCACATGTATGATATAAAGAGCCCACTCTAAACAGTGTAGTAGAACAGACGTGTGGAAGGATTTCACCAAGCGACTTTTAAATACATACATACAAGTCTGTCTTAATTCATAATAAGAACGATAAAAATAATATCTTGGAACAACCCACACATGGCCACCTGACCCCAATGTAACCAATGTTTTGATAAACGTACATACATATATTTTTAAGTACATGTACATAGATATGTATTTGTACTGAACTAAATTAGAACCTACAACCGTCAGAAGTCAGTGCCGCTAACCACTTGTACAACAGGCCAGTCAAACAGGTATGTTCAGTTTGTTTATTTTAAAATAGAAATAGAGGGAAAATCAAAATGAGAAAATTAACAACGAATAAACAAAACATTTTTAGATTTCGTAAATGTTCTTTGAAATGTTAGAAATAAAACAAGTCCTCAGATGGATTCAATAGTCCGAAATTGAAATACGGGAAAATCATGAAAATTAAGTTGCCGGAGGCGAACGGAGAGGAGCGAAAAACTATTTTGAGGAAATTTTTTTACTTCCGAATAAAATTTATCACTTCCGACCGAGAACAATATTTTATAGCAAGATTTATTAGCATGAATACCAACGGTTTTATTATGATAAATTATATAATATCAGGGGTAAGATATAGATTAGTCGAATCAATAATGATTTGTATGATGATGATACATTATAATCTTTTCTTATGATCTAGAGAACGTTTCTTATATGAAAACCTTCAATTTAACTCGTTACAATAATAATACACTAAGCTTTGCAAATTACACAATTACAAAATGTCCAGCACCAGTGATGGATAAGAAAAATACAGACAAATATCTTAATAAGCAACGAACCAGTCTATATTGTCATAGATCAAGCCAGGAACGATATTTGAAAAAGGAATATCCGCGGCTATCACTTCTGTCGTGTACGGTGTGACGGAGAGAGTTATTCGGTCGGCGATTGCCGACGGTGGTAGTCAAGTGCCGGGCTTCTATCAAGAATTTCAAAGTAAAACTTCGAGAACATGAAAGTTATTTATCGAAATTTTTTGCGAAAGTAAAAGTAACTATTAATTCCTACATCTATTAAACTGCGGATATGTAATGATCTCTAATAGGTAGGTACTGATCAAGAACACTAAAGTTCAACAAGAACAGTAATATTATGCAAAAATTGACCTATGCCACAGGTGGATCAAGGTAATTAATGCAATTTGAATACATTAGAAAATCGTATGTAATATTTAAAATGTACAATTCTTTCAAACAGATCAACTTGCAGATACAGCATTCGATGTTTCTTTGCAAAACCCCAAAAATACTTAAGCCAGTGATACGAAATTCCGTTGGTATAAAAGCTACATAATCCGGCAAGATCTTAAAGTGGACTTAGCCAAATCGACGTCTCCTTTCTCAGCTTGTTATCTCATATCCTAAAAGTTTAAAACGCAGGAGCCATCGAAACGCGAACTTATTAACTCGATGTGATCGCCCGGCAGAAACGCTCCACTGTAAAATGTTACAGGAAGGCAAACTTTCGCGAACTGCAAAAAGACGCTGAGTAAAGTTTAAAAAGAACGCTAAATGCGTACCGTACTTAGCGAGTTAAGGTGCGGTCACAAAAGAATTGTAAGGAAAAAAATTTGCTTTATTTTATTATTGTAGACTTTCGAATTCTGATACATGTGTCTCTAATTTTTAAGAAGTATTATAAGAAACTTCTGTATACAAACCAAAATTATTTGTAACTATTGTTTCCATTTACTACATATTTCAATTAAACGCTTTGCATTATTTTAGGTTTTTTTTAATTCATATATTATATTGTATCACATAGCATCAACTTATGACCGGTTCGTTCGTGATGAAATTTAATGCAAAAGGTTCATACATTTAAAATATCAGTAATGTTACAAAAGCAATCGAAGGCTTAGTTTGAAAACCGTTCTAAAATGTCCCTTGTATTTTTTATACATACAATTTCTGTTTAAAAAGTTAATTTAGTGAGAGTTAATAAATTTAAATCTCTGCTTTAAATCACATTCTTAGAAATGTAATTTCAATCCATCGAACTGAGAGTAACTCTACATTTATCAGAACTTCTGAAAGCGAAGCGAGCACAGAAGCATGATTTTAAAAGTTTACACAATCGCCACCGTTTCATATATCTCGTTCCACCTGATCATAACAAGTTGGAACTTGGCAAAATATTACATCTCCTTTTATTGTACTCAACCTGGTACGAACTGGAGCAATTTTATCCTCGCCCCTTTATAAATTTTTGATATCTGTTCCTGATTTTATTTCGCTGTAATTCCACCGTATAAAAGTTAGGAAGCTAGATTGCTGCTCTAACGACATGTCTACATTAACTTTTTCGATAAAACCTATCTAAGCAGAATCGGACGGATAAAATTGACTAGTCAATTTTGGATTTTTCTTCAACTTTTATACTTTTGTAGTTTGTTTTGGCTACATCCCATACACTCATTATTAGAACCAAGACCACACTTGGTACGGTGGTGCCTGTGGCAGGAGATGTCAGCCCGAGAAATCGAATTGATATGAAATCGAGGGAAGGAACGACATTCTGGTATTACGATGCAACACGTTCCCCACCTCATCGACCGACGGTTTAGTCGACGGCGAAACTATGTAATTTCTGCTTTAAATGTCTGATTCTCATTACAGCTTGTGCCAAACACTACGGAGTCCGATGGCCCAGTCAGGGAAGCGATGCAGGAAGAGGCAGGATGTATGTAATGAGAACTCCAAAGAAGCTGCTATTGGTATTTCTTTGCTTACTATTTTGTAACTGGTCATTACTGACAGGGTATTAGCAGTAAGCCAGAATATTAATGCAGTTCACCCGCCAGGATGTCACAAGGAAAAATTAAGTGTGTGCAAGAGCGTCCGTTGGTTTTAACACATTTTTGCTGCGCGACACCAGATATGGAGAAGGAGTACACGAAGTATGGAAAAACAATGATAAAAGGTTGATAACCGCAGGAATTGAGTAATACAGAAAATGGAAAATTACACAAAAGTTTCTTTATAAATAGCTGCAGAATCAATTGAAATATGTTTTATTAGTCAGTCGTAATATTTTGTAAGTAGGTATTTGCTCTCAACTAAAAGGAAGTACAGGTTTTATGGTTTTACACAAACCCCATAATTTATAAGGTGTTATAACTTACCTCATAAAATGTAAATTATTTTATCTGGAAAGCGCTCTTTCATATTACAATTAATTATGTTCCTTTATTTTAAGTCCATTAATGTCATATTTTTAAAATCTAGTCCAATTATTAATCCACTCAATCATATCACTTTATTAAATTTTACTAATAAAAAAACTTGTGAGACATTAAATTTAGAATTATTGTACAACTGAATCAGTATCAATCACTATACTGTCGGACTGATTATGACAAATTGGTTTTGCGATTTGAAGTTCAAAAAGCTATGATATACTTTTCTTTGCAGGTCGCTAGCATTTATAATAACTAACGTAACATCACGGCTGTAATCCTCGAAGAGGTAGGCAGAGGAATGTAGAACACTCTCACGTTTCACCAGTTACGTTTACGTCCCACTATGGAATAGGTGGTGATCCTACTGTCATACACCGGGCACATATCCAGACTCCGAGCCACTACTAGAAAATCTAAATTAGATCATTTAGTAGTACCCGACCGGGAATCAAACCCATGACCTCCCGTTCGGCAAGCGCACTTGCAACAAACACGACCAACGAGGCAGAATATCTCTTCAAATGCGATAAAAAATAATGAAAGTATAAACGTTCATTCATCATAAAATATAAATAAAATATAAATAATAAAAGATGTTATTGTTATAGTACTGTAGAAAATATTTCGCAGGTATGAGATGGAGAATAAAACTCGAGCAACACAGTCATCTCCTGCAGATGATATTAAAGTATAAATCCTCTACCTCTGTACACGACGTCGACCGAGCTACGTGTATTTCACAATACTTCGAAATCCACAGAGTAAGCGTCGAATAGAAATAACCTAAATTAATATACATATAACTATACGGCATCCTGATTGCCTAGTTTGTACTGTTGACTGCAAGTGCAACTCCCGATCGGGAGGTCCTGGGTTCTTATTTAGGTTTTTTTGGAGTGACTCGGAGACTAAAAATGTGCCCGGCGTAGGGCAATAGATTTACCACCTATTCCGTAGTGCAACGTAAATGTAACTGGCGTAACGTGGGCGTGTAGTACATTCTTCTGTCTATCTCTTCGAGGATTACAGGCATGATGTTACGTATACGGTATCCTTATACGGCATAAATATCGAGAGCCATGTAGACGTAATATGAGTTTTTTATATTTATCAAACTCTTTACAGACGCACGCCAGTTTCGAAGAATTTTAACTACTTCATCAGTCAGTATTTAATTGATTCGGTCAATATTCGTAACATCCGTTTTTCCCAAATACCCCAAAACACCCCAAAATTCCAGCGAAAAAATATTTATAATGTCTCATGATACGTCTGTTGTTATGGTATGCATAAAACAGTGAATTATTGCATTTCGTGTGGTTTGATTGTTTATTGTTGTGGTTTGATCTATTAATGACTATGCGGTTATAAATGCGGTTACAACGTTAGTTTATGGGAACGTGTCCCCAAATTCATTATTTGTTCAGCAATGGTTATGTCAAACTTTATAAAATATTAGCAACGAGACAGTATTTAACGTTTCCCAAGTTTCTTGTCTGTGACCTTGTTTGCGAAATCTTGAAGACTATACCTCAGTTAGGTTTAAAACTCGTCGGCTATACCTAAGATTACGCGAATAAATCTGGTACATTTTTAAATTAATAATACTACATACATATATATTTGTATCTACTCGTATACATATTTTAGACGGGCTTTCTATTTCAGTTATGTTCTATATCAATATTTGTAGTGGTCGCTATGGAGCTACGACGTAGCGACCTACGCCGTATCCAGCTACTTCAGCAGAGCACATGAAATGACGCCTTTGAGAAAATAATACCGTTTTCTCTACAATCACATAATATTTAAAACAGAGGATATTTTTCTTGCGGAATATCATATTGTATTTGAAATTTGTACAACTATAAATACAAGCGAAGATTGTGTAAAATAAATGTTATTCTTTTATGGAACATATTTGAAGAAAATGTACACAGTGAAATAAATAGTTCTTCAAATATGTTCTTACTGGATTATATTAAACTAATGTATTTTTTTTTATTGTTCACCTAATTAAAATATGAATAACGATAGAAATATCGATAAAAACCTAACATACTCGTAAATAAGATTCTCCAATACAAGTTTTCTATGACATTATCTATGGCGTCTGAACTCTACCTCTTTGCATCTGACCTAAACTAAACGGTTATGGTTTACTATAGCTTTAGTAATTGCGACATTATTAAGGCAGACTAGGAAGCGTTTAGTAACCTACGTAGTTTTCTCATCATCCTTAATACAATGTTAGAATACCAAAACCATTAACCAAAGCGTTCTACCCATCATAACATGCATACGCAAAACGTGGACAACCACAGAACGAGTAATTCATTAGTTCGCTGCTCAGAGTTTTGTGAACGTGACAGTGCATGTTTTATTACCTTCAAATAATAATAATAATAATAATAGGAAATATTACTTTTATAATACATGCACATTATAATAATAAACGTTCGAGTTATGTATCGTATGTATGTTTACGTCGTATGTGTACGTGTATTCCTTCGTATTAAATATGTATTTAAAGGGAATATTGAATGTAGAAAAAGCGTGGTTGGTCTATAAGGCAGTAGTTGCTGCTATTGGTCTGCTTACCCTATAAGAGACCTGAAGTGACGATATAATAATTATGTAATATCATTCCTGTAATCACCGAAGAGGTAGGCAGAAAAATGAAGAACACTTCCACGTGTCGCCAGCTACGTTTAGGTCACGTTAGGTCACGTGGTGCCACTCCGAGCCACCACTAGAAAATCTAAATTAGATCTAAATTAGAAAAATTTAATAGTGCCCGACCCGTGAATTTAACCAAGGACCCTCCGATCTGCAGTTGCACTTGCAAATGTTTAGATATATTTGAATACGTACATTTAAATATGGACCAGTTAATAAAACATAACATATTTAGTATATTATACTATTTTTAAGTGTATGGCTCACCGCATGTAATTTAAATTCACAATGGTAGTAATGAAAACTACAACTAAAGAAATTAATATTCCAACTGCTTGCATATTCATGCCACAATTTAGTTTTCATATTTGCGCTCGTTCTGAAACACTCCAGGAAGCTCTTTCAATGGAGAATTCTTTTCCAGTAATTTACTCTTTTGATTTCCTTTTAAATTGCTAAGAAATTTCTTTTCAATTCCCGGTAAACAGGAATGTATTTATATCTAACCGGTTGTGATTGCAAATGTCACCCAGAGTAAGTATTCGTAGCGTGCGTGAACAAGTACTTGTGGTATTTGTTTTGTGTGTTGATGTACAAAATTATCTACGTAAGTATGTATATATTTAAACATATGTACATGTGTGTGTATTTTAGCAGCCCTCTGGTTATCATAACATATCGTTGCTTACATTGAAATCAGATGACCGTATTTTGAGATGTGTCAACGTATTATTATTAACATATTACCTTTACATACTTTTGACTGTCCAGTCTTTTTGTGATTTATTTACCACTTCGGATGTTATTAATTTTTATGAAAGTATTGCGGAGATAGGTGGAGCTCTAAAACTGCAAGCTTAAGGAACCTCTAGGTGATTCATACCATGTAAACAAAATTAAATAAATACTAGTAAATATTTAGACTTGCGGGCACTCATAACCGAATCGCCCACAGTGTCAGGTAGTAGAGTTCTGATGTAAACTTTACTACTTTCTCTAGGTATAGGGATGGTTGAAAAGAAAATGAGTGATTTAATTATTTATTCTGATTTGTTCAGGTGACTATTGAAAGAATATTAGTTTGAAATAAATTTTAATGTTTATTGATAAGTTTTTCATACTTATCTCATTTGTTAATAATCCAGATTGTAATGTATCATACTCAAATCAATTTTGCCTTTATTACAACAAATAATCATAAGCTGTCATTTTTATTATACCCAATTCAAACTGCTTTTTATTACAATAATTGTTAACAATGTTTTCAAATTATTGTTAATGTATCGTTTGCTTTCACTCAGTCGTGTAAAATTTAAAAGTAACCGGAATATTATGGTCGTATTAAATACGAAATAGCAAAAAATGTGCTGTATATATCAATTAATACATGCGGATTGTGTTTTTTACTGTTTATACAGCATTTAAAATCATATTCAAAAATTTTTAAAAATGTTTGTAGATTTGCAAAGTCTCTATATATTAAGTCCAAAA